>OZ036007.1:11120244-11167010 GCA_964035015.1 Corallium rubrum
CCAATCCAAATCTCTCTGCATATATATTCTGTAAAGAAAATCCATCAAAGTTTAAAGTGGTCCTCTGATGAAAATATTGTTGGCAATGTTTTTGCATAATCTTAAAGATGTTATGGTAGTTGGTGATCGCGCAAAGTTTCATTTCAAAATTCGTTGAAGAAAAGGTTATATTTTACGTGTAAAGTTTGTATTTTGGAGCGCCGCCATTAAAGTGGCCGAGCTTGAGAAGAATGAGTCGAGAAAGCTTATGACGTCATAGACTCAATAACAACAATGACCCTTTTGTTGACAACAATGATCTTTTGTTTTTATTGAGTCTATAACGTCATAAGTTCTCCTCAACTCATTCTTCTCAAACACGGCCAATTTAATGGCGGCGCTCCAAAATACAAACTTCCCACGTAAAATACAACTTTGTTTTTTTGGAATTTCGAAATGAAACTTTGCACAATTATCAACTACCATAATATCTTTAGGATTATGCAGAAACATTACCGACAGTATTTTCATCAAAGAACCACTTTAAATCAATCAAACTTATCAATGAAAGGCTTACAAATACAAGGGTTTCTATAGTTACCAACCTTTAATTTTCGTTTAACATTTCTTAGATACGCGATTTTCCATTCAATCTCCTCGATATCACGACGAAGTTTACTGTACATATCTTTTGATTCTAAAAGAAAGCGACATAAAAAATAAAAGTGACGTAGGAAAGAGATCGAGGTCATGATGCAGACAAATGTGTAATACTGCAAAGTAATCAGGCAATAATTGTCATATTGTTAGACACAATATCTACGTGCACAATACGACGTCGTCGTTATCTTGAATTCAACTCAACTCATTTGAATCGAATTGAATTGACTTGGATCGAGAGGAATTGAATCGAATTAAAATTAATGAATTTTATTTCAATTCACGTCAATTCAATTCAATTTACTTGTTAATTCAGTTCAGTTGAGTCCAATTCATTCCATTTCATTCCATTTCAGTCCATTTCATTCCATTCCATTTATTCCACTTCATTCCATTTCATTCAGTTTCATTCCATTTCATTCCACTCTATTTCATTCCATTTATCTCCATTTCATTCCATTCCATTCCATTGCGTTTCATTCCATTCCATTTCTCTCCATTTCATTCCATTCCATTACGTTTCACTTTATTCCATTTCATTCCATTCCACTTCATTCCATTTCTCTCCATCCATTTCATTCCGTTTCATCCTATTTCATCCCGTTTCATTCCATTTCATTCCATTTCATTCCGTTTCATTCAATTTCATTCCATTTCGTTTCATTCCATTTCATTCCGTTTCATTCCGTTTCATCCCGTTTCATTCCATTTCGTTCCATTCCATTTCATTTTTTATTTCATTCAAACCAACTCTGGTCCAGCTCAGCAAGTTTACGCACGCGTATAATCAAATAGATCGCTTTAAGGAAAGGCATTGTGAGCTAACTCAAGTCAAATACATTAAATCCAGCAAACTGACACAAATAATCCTTTCAGAATGTTCTAACCTTTGACTCGTAATTCAGGATTGTTCATTAATTTAAGATACGCTTTCCAAGACCTTCGCTTCAGCTTACGTTCCAGATTAATTTGTTGTTGAACCTCCTGCAAACCAAATAAGCAAAAAAAAATACTCGCAAAAAAATTAGCCAATTTTGAAATCGAATCATATATGCACTGTGATAGGGAATATAGTAAAATGGTGTATGATACATTACGTAACATTTCATAAACGAGTGAGAGTGTTTTACCAGGGGTTACAAACATGAGAGAACAATGAAAATCACGAGGCCGTTAACCAAGTACTTTTCATTGTTCTCGAGTGTTTGTAAAGTATGAGAGAATAATGAAAATCACGAAGCTGCAAGCCGAGTGGTTTTTATTGTTTTCAAATGTTTTACAAACATGAGGGAACTTGAAAATTACGAGGTAATTGGCCAAGTGATTTTTGTTGTCCTCGAGTGTTTGCAACCCCTGGTAAAACACGATACATGAGTTTAGGAAATAGCTTCTCAATCGTCTAATATAGTAGAATTCACGAGAGACTTGGTGATTTTGGTGCATAGTATATTATACAATGGTGCATATCAGTACCCAATGGTCTCGTGTTGAATTTATAATTAAGAAATGTGCTAATAAACGGTTCTTTGTTTGTGCCGTTTATTATATCTGATTTCTTAATTATGAATTCAGTTAGCGCGACCTTTACTGGTTTCAAAACTCATGCACATGACCAAATTTATTTTTTTGATTGGTTAATTACCATGAATTATTAACGAGTTTGAAAAATTATATATAACGATATAACGTGTTGTGTATAAAACACGAAAACAGCGTTCACGTATATTCCGCTGATCGTCTATAATTCTACAGGAGCGAGGCAGTGTTAATAATACCGTAATCAAAATGTCGCTGCATTGTCATGTTTCTATCTAATTTTAACTTTCAAATTCAACTTGAACCTTTTTTAATTGACATTATATTATTATAAGTAATACCATGACATGAGGGAAATTAGTGATTAAATTCCCCGAAAGCCGAGGAAGGATTTGTGGAAGGGACTTTCACAAATCGTCCCGAGGCTTGTGGGGACATTTAATCACTAATTTCCTGATTATCTTATAATAATGCCTTTCTTTGTTGTGTAAAAGAGTATTATAAATAAGTTTTGTGGAAACACCACGTAAAATATTTCTTTGCTAAGCTTTCAGAGCAATGAGCAATGAGCAATGATGAAGGCCTGAGTCAACAGGCCGAAAGCTTAGCAAAGAAATAGTTTACGTGGTGTTTCCACAAAACTTATTTATATTACATTATCGCCATGAAAACTTTCAAAAAATTAATTGAAAGAGTATTGTTTGGATGTTTGGTCATGCATGCTAATGGGGGAAAAATTAGTAATTTGCCCTGTTAAACCTGGCATACACTGAATAGTTTCTGAGACACATTTTCGAAAAAGTTTCCGAAACTTGTTTCAAAAAATAGAACAGTGTTCTAATCAGGGAAACAATTGGTTTCTGAAACAAAACATTTCAATATACATTGGAAACTTTTGTTTCTGAAAACGTGTTTCAGAAAATTTCTCCAGCGTATGCTGGGCTTTAGAGGGAAACAATAGAAATTTCCCCTGTTTGGAGGAAATTAGAAATTATATTACCCGGTGAGAACAAAAGAAACCCAGTCAATCATGATATTACTGTCAAAAATCACAATATAGTACCTTAATCTTTACAGGAAGTTTCTCAACAAGAACATTCACCGTCGTTGCCAAAAAGACACCCTAAAACAAATAAATTCTCCACGTCAGAACAAAAAAAACAACTGCCGTTGTTATATATGATTACTATTAAACTTCTTATTAACCGAGAGCGCGGTCATTACGGAAAACTATCAGACCGGAGGTCTTGACAGTACAGACCGAGACCGTAGGGCGAGGTCTGTACTGTCAAGTGTTCAGGCCAGTTGTACGAAGCCTGGATAAACCTCTATCCGGTGGATAACTCGCTATCCGGTGGATAAATTTTATCCAGGGTATAATTTGCGTTGTATGAAACTTGGATAGCATTATCCGGCGGATAAAAATTGCTATCCGCTTGCCGATAAATTTATCCGAGGTCGGAGGGTAGTTTAAGTTCACTATCCAGTGGATAAAATTGACGTGTTCATGTTGTTGAAACTACGAGCACGGTATCGTTTTGGTAGACAAGCAATCGCGTACATAGTCCACCTTGTAGAAGAAGAAATAAGCCCTGCAACGAACCGAAGCTGCCCTATTTCGGCGACGTACAAACCAACTGTTGGTAACACTTAGATTTTTGGCTACAGGCAGCTTTTTGCAAGTAATGGGGGACACCGTTGCTGGGGTAGACAAGGCCACAGTTAGCAGGGTTGCATGTCGAGTAACCTTGGCTACCGCTCGAAGACTTGACGAGTTTGTGAAATTTCCACAAACGCAACAGGCTGAAAAGATGTGATAAAGCAAGGGTTTTATAATTTCCTTATGGCATTGCCTGTGTTGACGGAACACACGTGAGGATCGTTGCGCCAGCAGAAAATGAATGGGATTTTGTAAACCGAAAGGGATACCACAGTATTAACGTACAGTTGATTCCGACATTGTGTAAAAGACAATTTCATTAAAAGTTTATTAAAATTAATACATCATTACATAGCAACGCTTAGCAACCAGCTTACATGTGAGTAAAAACATGACGTGACGACGATTTAATCATTCGTCAAGTACTTATCCAGTGGATAGTTATCCACCCCACTATCCATGCTTCGTACAACCACTTTTTATCCAGTGGATAACTATCCAAGGGATAGCAGATTTATCCACCGGATAAGCTATCCAGGCTTCGTACAACCGGCCCCAGTACTGTACTGTACTGTACTGTACTGTACTGTACTGTACTGTACTGTACTGTACTGTACTGTTAAGTGTTCTTTCAAATAAGACAGACGTAATTTTTGTTTCATAAACACTTTAATTGGCATGCTATATAATAATTCAAACGCGTGTTCCTTCACTGTACTCACGATATTTCTGTGATAATCATTGAATATAGTTGTGAGGTCGTTTTTAATGTCCCCAATATCATCCAAACCAAATGAGATGATCTCGGGCAGATCAAGTTTGTGATCTGATAGAGGTACCATGCAGCCTTCGCAAGATGAATTGCTTTTCTCACTACCACTGCGTGATACGGAATGAACTATGCTGTTCTTCACCATCTCTGTTGGTGGGCCATTATTAGTCACCAGAGATTCTTCGTCGGTAGATGATTGGTGAGTCTTCTTCGCTGTTTGTGACGTGGAAAACCTGCACAGAAAGAGAAGGAATAAGCAACTTCCATGAACGCTATAGATCAGTGAATCCAAACAGGGGTGGCGCCAAGAATTCCCCGACATAGGGGCTAAGGTCCCCATCAGGGGGGCTAGTAGTGGGGTCGAGGGGCATTCTCTTCCAGAAAATTTCAAAATTTGAACGTCTAGAATAGCTTTTCCCAGCTTCTCAGCGTGAAATTATCGCAATAACCGACAGGCTACAGCATTTATTTTCAAGGTATCAATAAAGAAAAGTCTGTTGAACACCTAGTGTGCTCATTAACCTTTGCCATTTTCGTTCAATATTGCAGACAGAAAATGGAATTTTTTTCTAGACTAGACTAGACTAGACTAGACTAGACTAGACTAGACTAGACTAGACTAGACTAGACTAGACTAGACTAGACTAGACTAGACTAGACTAGACTAGACCAGAACAGAACAGAACAGAACTGAACTGAACTGAACTGAACAGACCAGACCAGACCAGACCAGACCAGACCAGACCAGACCAGACCAGAACAGAACAGAACAGAACAGAACAGAACAGAACAGAACAGAACAGAACAGAACAGAACAGAACAGAACAGAACAGAACAGAATAGGATTGAATAGAATAGAATAGAATAGAACAGAACAGAACAGAACAGAACAGAACAGAACAGAACAGAACAGAACAGAACAGAACAGAACAGAACAGAACAGAACAGAACAGAACAGAACAGAACAGAACAGAACAGAACAGAATAGAATAGAACTTTAACTACATCTCATACGCAAACCGCTACCGCTTAGGAACTACATATGACGTATAGAAATGCAAAACCTTAGTTCTCCATCGAAGCCTCGGTAACTCAATGCATGGTTAAAGCGTTTAACCGGTCATCAGAAGGTTGCAGGCTCGATCCTTGTCTAAGGCTCAGAAACATTTTCTGAGTATACGAGCTTGATGAACTTCTATACCAAGGTCAAAACGTCTGTTATCGGTCATATATATTGGTGCAGAATTAACTTACATTTTCTTTGGCGATCCTAAACTGGCTTGAATCGTTTGGTACATGGCGGCGATCACCTTGTCTTTCCAGTAAAGATCCTTGTACTCTTTTCTCACAGCATCTCTGAGAGCTTGCTCCGAGGACGTCGCCCGAGAAATGATGAATTCGGCTGCAAGAGAGATTGTTTAAATAGTTGAGTCAAAACTTGAAAAAATGGGCGATGATAAAAAAATAAACGTAGGAGTATGCTCAAACAGAAAAGGACAGTGCAACACTCTGAAACTAATCGCTCCTCGCTTCCATTCACAGAATCACTGGTTTATTGGACCACAATGATTTTATAAAAGTAAAAGTGTATTTTGTGTTGGGTTTACATAACTGCCATTGCTATGGCGACAATGACGTTTCAATATGGCGGATACTTTTCTTTTAAAGTATTTTAACTCAAAAACAAGTTGCGTGACCCCCATTTTTTATTTCATAAAATGCTTTCTTATAAAATTTTAAATCATTATGACGATTTTAAAAAAATTTTATTGACCCAAAATTTTCCAAATTAGTTAAACGTGATTATTCGTAATAACCTTTTTTCGGGTCAATAAAATTTTCTTTAAATCGTCATAATGATTAATAATTTTATAAGAAAGCATTTTATGAAATAAAAAATGGGGGTCACCGAACTCGTTTTCAAGTTAAAATACTTTAAAAGGAAAATATCCGCCATATTGAAACGTCATTGTCGCCATAGCAACGGCAGTTATGTGATTTTTGTTACAAAATTCAAACTCTTTCGATGTTACTTTATAAAAACTCAGGCACTCTTTGTTTTCCAACAAGTAACAACTGTCCATAACATCGGACATATATAGCTAATTTTCCATTTTTGAAAATACTGTATTGAGCCATCTTAACATTATTTTAACTTTAACTCTCTCAACGGACATGCCAAATTCATTGATTTGACAACTTCAAAAACCTTAGTTTTTTTGTGAGGCTAGAAATCTTGATTTTTTTCAATTTTTTCCTGGGGTACTTTGTTTTCTACTCTCTAGCCTCCCTCTCGCGGCTCCACAGTCCACCTCGAAAGTGTAGACTTCACTGGGGTTTGGTGACGCTTTGTGTTGCCTCACCTGCTCACCCCCCTAAAATTTCTGGCACCACCCCAGTAAAAAATGTGAAAATCCGTCTATGATTTGAATCAATGTTAGGATTAGTTTGTATCTAAAATAAACCAATTCTTCTTTATAAATTTAGTTTATGCGGGGTTTAAATCTACAGTATGATTTTCGAACAAAGTTAGGCCCGGTGTCACAGGAACAACACGACGGGGTCTGAGAGGTGGGACTTTTTTCCGGAGGGTTGTGATTAGGCTTAGGGATACCGGGGGGTTGTGGTTAGGTTTAGGGTTTCCGGGGGGTTGTGGTTAGGGGTTGGGAGTATGGGGGAGAGTTTTCATTTAAAATTAAGGATTAGCCTTAATTCTAGGCGAGTTGACAATTAAGGATAATCCTTAATTTTGGATGTGAGGTCGACCTGCACAGGAAATATGTCCCCCCCAAAAAAATGTGTCCCCCCGGGACAGCTTTCCTAGGAAACATATCCCCCCTCCCCCTTCGGAAATCCCCCCCCCCTCAGAATGATTCCTTATAGGATAATTTATATACGTGTAATGTGGACAAAACTTTTTAAAAGTAAAAAATATATATTTCTGAATGATAAATTGTAACAGCTAAATATATATTTACAAAAACTACAATATACAACCTTATCTATTTAATAAAAACTTTGGCTTAATTGGACTGTCACTAAACTAATCATTTTTACAAAGTTTTGATGGTGTGGAACACATGAATGGCAAAGCCATTCCTGCATGATCACCTATCCTCCAGAATAGCAAAGAATGGCACATGAATGGCAAAGCCAGCATCACCTATCCCCCAACTACTAATAGTTGAAATACTGACGTTTCACGCGGAGCCATTCATTAACCTCGAGTCAACACGCTCTTTAGAAAGCAAAAAAGAGTTTCTTAGCTAAATATATATTAGCTGTTATAATTTATCATTCAGAAATATATATTATTTACTTTTAAAACGTTTTGTCCACATTATACGTATATCAAGTATCCTGTAAGGAATCATTCTGAGGGGGGACAAATTTCCGAAGAGGGGGACATATTTCCTAGGAAATGTATCCCTGGGGGGACATATTTTGGGGGAGACAAATTTACTGGGACACCGGCTCGTGTAATCATGCCCTTAATTGACTGCAATCGCCAAGATGCAGAAATCGCATGAATAATTACGCCTTGAAGGCGCAATAATAATTATAAGAAACGCGCGCGATAGCGATCGCAAATTTAAAGAATTCAAGGATTTTCAAAGATAATTTTTTTTTTTTTTAAGTGTTTATTCATAATCAACTAGTATGCTGTTTACGATGTAACAACATAAAAAACTTGATTTTACATGGATTGGTATAGAATTAACTATATATGTATACTGTATATAAAAATTATATTTACAAGATTATGTTTACGACATTATATTTACAAAATTTAAAAGATTAATATATTCAACAATTTAAGATTTATTTAGGTTAAGATATAAAAATTTCAAGTTTAGGCAAACTCGTCTATTGCCACTGCCACTAACGACAATTGTCAAATCATTTAATAGCTTCACATATTTCCAAGGTTGTTAAGGATCCACACGAACCCTGAAAAAGCTTAGATCTGAAAAACCAAGAGGCAACTTGAAAAAGTATAGAATATCTGACATATTATTTTGAAAAATAATGCCATCCTGTAGTTTATTATTTAACCGAAGGTTTTGGACACAAAGTCTCGTTTATGAATAGGATTTTGGCAGGCGTTCTTCCGCCTCTCCCCCAATTTCCCCCCGCCCCATATTTTCTTCTCGCCTCGCTTTATTTTTTCCTGACATGTAATAAATAAAAAACGCTGATACCGTTTTGCTGGACTGGTTTCGATCTTATGACTTATTTGTCCGAATGTTGGTCGAAAAACAGCATTTTCAACTTTGGTCGTCAATAAAATTAGCAAAACTCGACATGTCAGGAAACGCTGACACCGTTTTGCTGGAAATTTATCTCGGAATTAAACTGAAAAAAAAAAGATTTTGAACAAAATAAAACGATTTTTACTTGAATCGCCCCTCTGGTTTTAATTTAAAAATTCACAACTATTATTGGTTTGTGTTTATCGCAAAATCTACAAATTAATAGCTTTCTAACGATATTTATTTTATTTTTGGGGCATAAATTCTGACGAATTGAGAGCGCTTTACCGCAATGATCCTGCAAACCTTAACGAAGACCTTTAAAAGGCCTGTTTATATGGAAGAGGGCAGGCTACCCTTTTTGCCGATTATCCTGTCTGTCAGTCAATAGGCGAGTTTCAGGGTGTTGCGCGCGCATCGTTTTGGAAAGGAATTGGCGGGCTCTTGGCGGGCTCTCTACAAAATAAGCAATGGCAAACAGACTTGCTAGCGAGCCAACAACAGCAGAATAACAGCGTTAAATATCCAGAAACTGTATCTATACTTTGTTGATTTTAAATAGTACGTTTACGTTGAGAGGAGCTTGCCAGTTTTTTTGAAAAATGATGCGCGCGCAACACCCTGAAACTCGCCTATTTACATCTTAGTTGTGATTCGTCGTCTGAACTGTGTCGCATAACGGCTGCTTGGAGCGCCTTTGATATGCCTCGACACGGCCTGGCTACAACAGGTCTGCAGCCTGTTACAACTTGTCATGAACAAGCCAATATCCAGATGCGTTCGCATGCCTTGTTCCAACAGGTCTGTCAGTGGCGGCGCTGGAGGGGAGGGGCCTGGGTGGGTCGAAGCCCACCCAAAAAAACAGTGTGCCCACCCACAAAATTTTGGTATTTCCTCTTTTTCATGTTTAATTATTTATATTTAAACAAACATCCCATAAAAAATCTGTCTATTGTCAATGCGACACCAAATAAACTTTCCGTTAAATGAGATTCTGAATGGCCAGGCACAAAGTTCTGAATGGCCAGACACCAATATACCTCCTTGATCTACTGCAGCACTGCACACCCAAGAGAAACCTCCGCTCATCTTCTGCTTGCCTCCTTCAACAAGAACCATTCCGTCTGTCCACCTATGGTTCACGTGCATTCTCCGTCACAGCACCTCTACTATGGAACAAACTGCCTCTTTCGATCAAGAAATCTTCAAATTTAACTCAATTTAAAACTTCTGTCAAAACCTATCTATTTAAGCTTGCTTTTTTTTAATATTTTGTTTCATTATTGAAAATGACTTTTTTTAGATATAGATTATTATGTTTTTATTATGTAACGCGCTTAGCACCAATAGGAATAAGCGCTATATAAATGTATTATATTATTATTATATTATTCTGGCATCTGGATGTAACATCTGTATATCGACCCCATCTTTGTGCCCACTCAGGATCTTTTGTGCCCCCCCCCCCCCCCCCTCAAAAAAAAACCCAACAACAAACAAACCCAAAACAAACCCCCAACAACAAACAAACCCAAAAACAAACAAAACAAAAACAAAACAAAACCCGGATAATTTAATTCCTGGCGCCGCCACTGGGGTCTGTCACAAATTGTCCTAAGAACTTGTTACGGCTCTGCGGCCAACATATTGTAACAGATCTGTTGTAACAAGTCTGTTAGACGACGCTCAAGAGCGATGGCTCCTAGGAGGATTGGAATGAGGGCTACCCCTCCTCAAAGGGCTAAAACGTTCTCATTGCATACAGCTAGAATCTATCGCTGTCTTGTGCCCGAGGTGGTTTCACTGCCGGACTATCTAAATGCAATCTTGTGATTTTTTAAATATTTATTTAAACATATGTTGCTCCAAGAGCTCAGAGAGCTCATCAAGGGAACTTACTTCTTTATAAATAAGTAAGTATTTACATGAGGCGGAGGTGTATTAATAAATAAAAAAATGGAAGGAACAAGAACTTTATACTTAATAATTAATTAAAAACGTCTAGATTGTTTATAATTAATTAATTAAAAACGTCTAGATTGTTTAAAAATTGTTCATAAATTTATTCTTTTCGATCTTTCTAGTAGTAACAAATAAAACTTAAAGCTCCGTGCATATGTACTCTTATAAAGGCACGTTTGACGTCATTTGAACAACGAAAGAAGTTGAGTAGAGGCACGAGGCGATAATATCTGGAAAGTATTTTTCCGACGAGTAATGAAAAACATGTGAGAAATAAATAGAGTTTTGAAATGTGTAAACCATGCAAAATGTGCAAAACGTTAAAAATGGCAAACAATGGGGTTAAGGGTACTACTGTAGATATACAGAGTTTGTATAACTGGCTACACAATACAGCTGTGTTAATATATTCTTGGTTTGATTGCTATTTGTAAATTATATTAAGTATATATTATCCAATACTATTTGTAAATTAGTATTGAGAAATCCATGCAGTTCAGATGTATTGTTAAACTAATATATTTATTGTATAGTATGGTTTATTGTATTGTATTGCATTGCATTGCACTGCACTGCACTGCGTTGCGCTACGTTGTATATTGCATTGTATATTGTATTGTATTGTATTGTATTGTATTGTATTGTATTGTATTGTATTGTATTGTATTGTATTGTATTGTATTGCATTTGTATTGTATTGTGTTGTATTGCATTGTATTGTATTATTGTATTGTATTATTGTATTGTATTGTATTGTATTATTGTATTGTATTGTATTGTATTATTGTATTGTATTGTATTGTATTGTATTGTATTGTATTGTATTGTATTGTATTGTATTGTATTGTATTGTATTGTATCGCATTGTATATTGAATTGTGTATTGTATTGAATTGTATTGTATCGCATTGCGTTGCATTGCATCGCATTGTACTGTATTGTACTGTACTGTATTGTACTGTACTGTACTGTATTGTATTGTATTGTACTGTACTGTACTGTACTGTACTGTACTGTACTGTACTGTACTGTACTGTACTGTACTGTACTGTACTGCATGTATTGTATTTTAGTGCGAATTATCCTTACTTGCAGTCGGTGATTGAATTGCGAAAGACGCCGATCAACGTGGCCAAGTCGAAAGCATAGCGTCAAAGGCGTTTCTCTGAACATAAAATTAGAACTCTTTTATGTGCGTATAAATTAGGCCTTATGACCTCATTTTAAAGTAAAAATTCTTTCGAATTTCCCACATGAAAACGAGTTCATAAGGGTTAATTTAGATGTATATAAAATAATTTTAATTTGTCGGCCATTTTTGAGTAAGGTTTACGGAGGGAGGAAAACCAGAGAACAAAAAGAAAAGCCAGTGAACTAATAACATACAGTAGGTCATTTTTTTTTAAAAAAGACAAACATGAAGGTGCTGTTACACGATGCGATTTTTCTTGCAACTTGCAACAAAT
The DNA here is from genome assembly GCA_964035015.1 of Corallium rubrum. Lineage (NCBI taxonomy): Eukaryota > Metazoa > Cnidaria > Anthozoa > Scleralcyonacea > Coralliidae > Corallium > Corallium rubrum. Next base: position 11,132,533 of record OZ036007.1, read on the forward strand.
CACTGAATAATTGTTAGTTGTTTGCTGTACAAGCTGTGTTAGTTAGTAATGAACTAACTTCTGGCTAGCATTAGCTGTGCTAGTTAGTAATGAACTAACTTCTGGCTAGCATTCAGAAGGTTGTGGGTTCGATTCCCGCTCAGAGCTCAGAGTATTACTAACTAACACAGCTTGTACAGCAAACAACTAACAATTATTACTAACATCAAGCTGCAATTTCTGAAACTAAATCACTGAATGTTGCAAGTTGCAAAAAAAATCGCATCGTGTAACACCCGGCATATAGCACTTGCGATTTTTTTATTTTTGCCGTGTTGCAAGTTGCAAGAAAAAATTGGGTGGGTTCTACTTTTTGCTGTTCCTTGCAACAAAGTTCGCAAGTTGCTGAACGTGTAACACCTTTCCTGCAACTTGCAACACAATTCTTAAAACAAAAAGGCATGGGCGGATCAACGTGACGATGACATATTCGAGGAAAATGTGTTTGCCTCCAACACCCCTCTGGGCAACTTGCGATTTTTTTAATGGGTAAATTTGTTGCAAGTTGCAAGAAAAATCGCATCGTGTAACAGTAAGTCCGTTTTGACCAACCGGATGTTATCATTGCGAGGTATTAAAAACCACTCTCAAAAGTAATCATTCTTCATAAATGATTACTTTTCGATCTTTCTAGATGTTCTTAAACAATACTATTAAGTCGATCTCGACGTGTACAAATATAGAACGGACTGTTCTTTTATTATGCATGCTGTGTGTTCTAGGGCCTCTGAATTAATGAACTCAGCATGTGGACACAATAGCCACGGTTATTGAATTAGCCTGTCTAGAAGTCGAATGAATTAGCGCAAGATGTAATCATGTAGGTTGCCTATATACAATCAAATACAGTCACCGAGGTACTTCCAAGTGCCAATAAAAAAAAAAATGTACACTTAATGGTAAATCCCTAGTACAAAGGGTGAAAATAGTTGGTGCAAAACGGTAGTAGGAATTTTAAATTGTGTTTGTCACAGGATTAAATGTGATTGACATCTTATTTTAATAATGGTCTTCTGTCAAAATTTCAAACAAACACCGGGCTTATTACAGCTGAAGCCTCGAATCTTGACCGTAGTACGGCAAGTTTGAGTACGAGTCAGTTCTTAAATGCTTGGAATTAATAAATTTTATGAAGCTGAAAAGAAATTCATAAGGGGTTCGAGTTCAGCGTTAGCAGCTGCAGGCTTGTTGTCGGTAGGGGTCAACGTTAACGCTATTGATCACCCGTTTCGCACCTTACAGCAGCATTGTTAATAGCAGCCCGCACTTAAATTAAGTTATTTAGCATAAACAGCAGTGTGGCATGATGAGCTGAAATTGAAATGCTACTGCATGAAAAAAAAAGCAATATAGAGTATATATCAGGTCAGATCTAAGCCAAGAGAGCCCCTCATAGCGTTGCCAATTTAGTGATATATAACCTACTATTATTAATATTTACTATGTTGGATCAAAGATTATCTAAAATAGGCGCATTGTACATTATTTAAAGTATTTTCATAGTACTTCAACAGACAACACATTATTTCTTTCTCAGAAGAAAAATAAAGCATTAATAACAAAAAAACGTTACTATCCATGACTGTGTCTCTTACCCATTTTGATGTCTTCCACTCCGTCGTTCAGATAACCGTCGAACGCAAATTCGTCGTGAACGATTTCAAGGATTTTTTGTAGCACATCTTCGTCAGGATCTTGGCTTTCATCGCGCGTCTCCTGTCAAGACAAATTGATTAAAAACAACAAGAAATGGTTATCAGCTTGTGAAAGCGCAAAGCTAAAGTCCAACGGCGGTATACATAATGCATTTCATCACATGAGTTTACTTTTTAAATTTAATGGAATGTCTACTGTAACCTTCCCATGTACGATAAGGCCACGCAACCTAGAATTCTCCGAGGGCAGTAGTGGACCCGTAGTATAGTCAGGGTAACATTACAAGTCCGTTGTTCATGAAAAAGTATTATTGACAGAGTACAAAAGAATACAGTATTTTTATATTAACGTCAGGACCTCTGTTTTTGTCGATCGTGTAGCAATACTCAACATTAACCAAGTTCGCAAATTTGATCATATATATAGCTTTATAGACATAGTTGTATATATTTAAACGATATTACATTCAAAACATTTGATTATAAGCTATGGACAAACTACCTTTGGTTGTGGCTCAGTGGTCGCGTTTGCCATTTGTTTGTTTTTTGGTTCCTCTCCGTGAACTTAGGACTTCATTCAAAGCAGAGTCTAGCGAATGTTTAATTTGCCGAACCAAAATTAGGAGTGCAAACAAAAAAGGTTTATCAGATGAAATGACTTAATTTGAATTGCAAATTGGTTAACGGTTACAAATAATCTGAAGAGCAGAGTTCCGGTTTTAGGTAAAAAAAAGAATCAATTTACGATAAACTTTTTGAATTTTTTTTTGTATGTACATGTATACCGTGTAGATGTATACTAAATTTCAAATTTTCCCTTTTAATTTGTAATGTCCTTTTCCCGATGTAAGTTCAGAACATATACACGCTGAGAAAACTTCAGTAAATGGAATGTCTACCCCACAAGACCGCCAACTGCCAAGATAAAACCAGATTAGTTGTTCAGACTTGAATCATTTGGGATCATCATGGGCAAAATTAACATGCATTTGTTGACACACGTGAAAGCTTTGTTGTTCAGCTTGAAACTGACAGTAGCGACCATCAAGATTTGAGGTAAACCCACTTATTGTATTTTCGCTCTATCTTTACGGTACTGAGCACTTTTCGACATTTCGCGAACAACACTTTGTTTGTTTGTTTGTTTGTTTGTTTGTTTGTTTGTTTGTTTGTTTGTTTGTTTGTTTGTTTGTTTGTTTGTTTGTTTGTTTGTTTGTTTGTTTGTTTGTTTGTTTGTTTGTTTGTTTGTTTGTTTGTTTGTTTGTTTGTTTGTTTGTTTGTTTGTTTGTTTGTTTGTTTGTTTGTTTGTTTGTTTGTTTGTTTGTTTGTTTGTTTGTTTGTTTGTTTGTTTGTTTGTTTGTTTGTTTGTTTGTTTGTTTGTTTGTTTGTTTGTTTGTTTGTTTGTTTGTTTGTTTGAATATATATATATATTTTTTTTTTTGCTTACCTCAAAAGTCTGCAACAGGCTGTTTCATCTAAAAAAGAATCTTCAGGCAGATGCCTGAAGATTCTTTTTTAGATGAAACAGCCTGTTGCAGACTTTTGAGGTAAGCGAAAATCTATATTTGCTCTAACTTATGTTATCGAGCACTCTTTGCGTTTCGTAGACCAAAACACGCACGTATATATATATAGGTGACCCATTTAAAGACACGGTGTCACTACAACGCAAACTTGAAAAAAATAAATCTCGTAGACAAATTCAAGTCCACACGATTTAAAATTATGGTAAATATCATACAGTTCAAAGCATGGACTAAATAGTTTGGAAGTGCACAATAATCACATACTTCTTGGAAGCTGCACAGAAATATTAGTTTTGTCTCGCGCAAAACTATATTAATTATAAGCGGTAATTTTATATTTGACGCTGTGCCTCCGAGTTATCGCAATAGATCGTTATTCATTGACGTCACGACTCTCTTCCAGAAAAAAATGGGAGCGATATGGGGATGCTTGCCTACTTATAAAAGCTATTTTCTTAACCTGATTTTATCTCGAAGATTGAAAAATTTTATTTTAAAGTGCCTATGAAACGAAATTTCATTTCAGTTTTTAAAGATTGTATTTGGAAGAACACCTAAGATAATGAAAAACGGCTTTTACATCCCTTTCAAATCTTATTCCATTCTTGAGTTATTGGCTATGCAATTTGAGCAATGACGTTACACGTTGTATGCGGGAGAAAACGGAAAATGAGTCATATCTTTGGATTGGTCTGACTACACAAAACCACACATTGCAGATGTAATCAGACCATACCCCAAGGAAAATCTCCAACGTTTGATTCAGTTTAGTCAAACAAATCAAAAGATATCACTGATTTTCCGTTTGGCCCCATACATACAACGTGTGACGCCATTGCTCAAATTGCATAGCCAATAACTCAGGAATGGGATAAGATTTGAAAGGCGTGTGAAGCCATTTTTCATTATCTTACACTGTGTGCACACGGTAACGTTTCCGAGTGTTTTCGTATTGTTTCAAGTAATGAGTTGATTGTTCTCGATTCCCTTGAGAACAGTAAACAATACAAAAACGCTCGGAAACGTTACAAATACAATCTTAAAAAACTGATGTGAAATTTCGTTTCATTCACTTTAAAGGCACAGTGTCACAACGAGGCAAACTATAAGACGAAAATACACAAATACTTACTTCTTTAACACTTTCAGAATATTATTCTTTTTCCCTACAAACAAATTTCATTTTTGTCTCCCGCAAAACTATTAATTAATTAAGCGGTAATTTTATACATGACGCTGTGCCTTTAACCCTTTCACTCACATTGTCGTTGTAGGACAATTTTATCTTTTTAATCTAAAGCCCTAATCAAACGAGAACGCAAGTCATCACAAGTTGGCAGTCACGCTATCTCAGCCAGCCGCTCTGAATAATTTCCCGAAAATATTTTAAGTTAAACTGATATAACAATATAACAAGTTATTTTTCACATGCCTCGGTTTCCTTTGTTCTTTTAGGGGAATATATTCAATAGCCCCTGGCAAAACAATAGATTAATATTCCCTCTAATATTCCCCTCTAAGGCTCTAATATTCCCCTCTACCATTCCTCGCTATAATATTCTCCTCTAATCTTCCCGTCTAATATCCCCCGCACCACTCCTTATCTTATGAAATCCTGATTCCTGTAAATAAGTATAGTTCGCCCTCGGTGAATAAATCACATATCCCCTCGTGGCCTCAAAATAACCTATACTTAAAACTTGTTTAAAACACTAATGAAACCTTTATTTTGTTAATTTGGGTGTTCGAACGACCGCCACAGAAATTCGTGACAGCCAACTTGCGATGACTTGCGTTCTCTTTTAACGGCAGACGATTTTATTCGTCAACGGAAGACGTCTCAGGTCCGAGAACCGTCTAGGAGGGTCCGTGGGCATGCTTCCTGGGGAAATTATGAAATCTAGAGGCCCTAAAATGCTATTTCCTGCTTTTCGGTAAAAGTGGGGTTTTTTTTACAAAATTCTGAAACTCGTGAAACACACAAAACATATAAAAAAACACCACCAAAAAATGTCATATAAAATGTCTTGAGCCCCGTTTTCTCCACGGATTTAGACAAATAAAAAAACAGGTCTGGATGAGAACTGGGGTGGACAGTCCACCTCGTGGCGCCGCCATTGCATAAAAGGGTTAAAGGGTATTGGCAATAAAAAATAAGTTTGTCTCATTTGAAAGAACTCGTCAAATGGTATAAGAAGATCTTTTACAATTTTTCCGTATTTGTTTTGGTTTTGGAAATATTTCGACCAAAGACAGCGTGCTGTCCGCCATCTTGTTGTAATATTGGGTCTAATTAACTGGGAAATTGGTGACGTCACAAGCAGGGTAAACCTGCTGAAACTACTCCGGGTGACCAGATTTCCACGGAAGTCTTTTTAAATGTTGTGGGTGAATTTAAAATGGAAATAGCGCAACAAAAAATCGAGTTTCTAGCTCAGGTTGGCAAGATAAAAATTTCACTTTACCGTGGTTGTGTCGTCACATGCATAATTTTGCATATCGAAAATAATTCCAAGATGGCGGACAGCACGCTGTCTTTAGTTAAAATATTTCCAAAACCAAAACAGATACAGAAAAATTGTAAAAGGTCTTCCTTTACCATTTGACGAGTTCTTTCAAATGAGACAAACTTATTTTTTATTGCCAATACCCTTTAAACACACTGTCTATAAAGCCGGCCTGGGCAAACGCTTTCAACATTTCATTCAACATCGTTGAAATGTGGTCAAATGCGTTCAACACCTTCAACATTTTGAGAACAATAGAAATATTGAACGCATGTTGAACGAAAATTTGAACATGTTCAAATTTCGTTCAATATCATTCAACACCATTCAACAACGTTCAACATCATTCAACAGGGGTGGCCAAACGCTTTCAACATATTGAATTCAACAATGTTGATTCAACTCTGTTGAACAGAGTCATGCGCCATGCAGGATATCGTCAGGGTGAGAGCCTGGGCCAAGTAATTGTCATTCATGAATGTTGAATGATGTTGAATTCATTTGGCCACTCGTGCTTTCAACATTATTCAACATCGCTCAACAATGTTGAATGATGTTGAATGCGATGTTGAAAGCGTTTGACCAGGCCTTAACGCCAGACAATTTTATCGTCAAGAGGAGACGTCTCGGAAACTTAGTCTACATAGCTGACGGTTTTAAGGGGTTGGGGTCTTGGGATTTTGGGGTAGGAAAAAGCCGGCGAGGTCGAAAAAGCGGGAGAGGGTGAAGAAGCGGGTGATGGTGAAAAAGCGGACGAAAGAGAAGGGGCCCTCGCCCACTTCTTCACCCCCGCTCGCTTTTTCACCCTCGCCGGCTTTTTCACCCTCGCCCGCTTTTTCACCCTCGCCCGCTTTTTCACCCTCGCCGGCTTTTTAGCTTTTTCCGACCCCAAACCACTGCCCCAAACCCCCAAGACTCCAACCCCTTAAAACCGCCAACTACGCAGGCTACGGAAACTGAGCTATGCATGAAAGGGTCAACATGGTATAGCTTGCCATTCAGCTGCACCACTGATGACTTCTACCTTGACGTTCACACACCTCACCTTCTCCGATAAGTCGGTCGCATTTTGTTGTACAGATTCCTGAACAAGACCCTTATTCTGACGTTGGACAGTTAAAAAACACATCTTCAAACGGTTCACGTCTTCTTGTGAGAAAAGTCGAGCTCTTAATCCTTCTGGAGCTTCATAAATAGCGTTTCGCCGTCGTCTGGTTTTGCCAACGTTCTTTCCTGTAGTAGTAGACTCCTCTCCGGTACTACTTTTGCAACTTTGCTCAAGTTCGGATGCAGCGACGTTCTCTGCATTGTTTTTTGATGTACGTTGAGTATCATCAAACGAGCAAGGTTCGAAAAACTTATTTCTGCCTTGGATATCCCCCGGGAAAAAAGTGGATTTTCCAAATGATTCTTCAAAGACGTTTTCATATTTTTCTAAACTTGAGTCAGGTTTCCATATTGTATTCTGATTCTTTTGCTTAGTCTTTGTTCCAGAATTCTTCCTATGAGTACTTTGTTCGTGTCCTTGTTCTTTGCAACCTTCTTCTGAACACTCTAGTACTCCATTCTCCATTTTTTCTGGTTTTGCTAATTTTTCAGAAATTTTCACTTCTGGGCATTTGTAATTTCTCAAGTTGGTCTGCCTAGAATAGTTTTTAGTATTTCGGCAAATCTTTTCATCTTTGCTTTCTCCATCATTACGTGTCTTGATCTTGATTGCCCTATTACAAAAACGGTCCGTGGTTTTAGACGTTCCTGAAATCCTGTATGATCCATCGTTGGTTTTCTCGCTATCCGGTTCATTTCCCAAATATTCTGTTTGGCATAATGATACTTTTGGTAGCCTCAGTGTTCCTGATGTCCCCGTTATCCCATTTCGTGAAGATGTTCCTAGATCCTTATAAGCTTTATCGTCTGTGTGATCATTATCCATTTCACATCCCCGTTTATTTTCCAGTGATTCTGTTTCGCACAGTGACGTTGATTCTTCAAATGGCTTCAGCTTTTCTGCTCCCGACATCCCATTTCGTCCAGATGTTCCTAAATTCGTTGTCTTCTCATTGTACATTTGATTTTCTCGTTCATTCTCAAGTAATACTGCTCTGCATGGTCTCGTTGATTCTTCGGATGATCTTGGTGTTCCTAATGTTCCCGACATCTCATTCTGTCCAGATGTTCCTAAAGTTTTTGTCCTCTCCTTGTCTATTTGATTTTCTCGTTCTTTCTTCAGTAATTCTGCTTTGCATAGTGTCGTTGACTCTTCAAATGGCCTCAGTTTTCTTGCTCTCGATATCCCATTTCGTCCAGATGCTCCTAAAGTCTTTGTCTTCTCATTGTCCATTTGATTTTCTCGTTCTTTCTTCAGTAATTCTGCGTTGCATGGTGACGTTGACTCTTCAAATGGCCTCAGTTTTCTTGCTTTCGATATCCCATTTCGTCCAGATTTCCCTAAATTCTTTGTCTTCTCAGTGTCCATTTGATTTTCTTGTTCATTCTCAAGTAATAATGTTTCGCATGGTCTCGTTGACTCTTCAAATGGTCTCAGCATTTCCAATGTTCCCGACATCTCTTTCTGCCCACATGTTCCTAATGTTTTTGTCTTCTCCTTATCCATTTGATTTTCTCGTTCATTCTCCATTAATTCTGGCTTGGATAGTAACAGTGTCTCTTCAAATGGCCTCAGTGTTCCCGACATCCCATCTCGTCCAGATGTTCCCACATGATCCTTGGCATCTTTTCTTAAAGTACACCTGGTAGAACTTTCTGGCGCACACTCCATGGGACGTGATGCCGGGTGAAGCAAGGTGTCCGGCACGTTAGCTTCCAGATCTTTCGTGTCACGTTCCACTACAATTTCATCATGAAGCATTCTCTTGCCTTGACTTGAGCTCGTCTGCGAACATACTTGACTAGGAATATTCTTCTCAACTTTTATAAAACAATTAGGTTTATTATCTTCAGTTTCCAAATGCTTACAAAATAAGTACGAAGGTTTTCTACAATGATCTACAGACGTTGACAAATTATCCATCGATTTCCACGGCCGATTCTTAAGCGTTGCGAGAAAGTTAGTTCCACTTTTGGAAAACCTGATTCTCTCTTCGTCTGACATATTGTGTCTCATCAAAGCGGTCTTAGAAATGTCTGACACCTTGTCAATGAGGCTCTCGAGAGATGACGACACCTCACGAATCTTTTCCGGAGTCGACTTGAAAAAGCGATCGATGTCTTTCGTTGGGCGTTTCGTAGAAATATCATCGAGTGATACAGACCTCTTCAGCTGATCTCGACAGACACCAGGTGCCTTTGAGGTGAACTCAGGACTGAGGGGTACAGGAGGGGTTTCGGTACCGGAAGAAAACGACCCGCTACGCGGAGTAACAACAACAGGCTTATTTCTCGGGGAGTCTTTTTTCCTGGAAGCCATCCTTAGTTTTTCTTTCGTGTAGTTTTCGTCGCTGAATAGGCTCGTTCTATATTTTTCTAAGAACTCCAGCGCAACGTTCGTGGATCTGTTTGGCGTTTCTAGACTTCTCTGAAACGATGCATGTTCGGCATCGTTGGAAGGTGAAGTTGAGGAAAAAGGGGATAGACTTGGACTTCGGGAACTCCGAGAAATGTGTGACTCGAGGGGATAGTTGTTGGCTCGTGTTATAGATGTATTCGTCGCGGGAGAATCTTGGGTAGAATAATTCTCACTAGCTGAGGTCAGTAAGTGGTGGTTTGAGGATGGAGTAGAAATAGAAGAGGATACACTTGAACTCCGGGAACTTCGAGAAATATGTGACTCAGCAGGATAATTGTTGGTTAGAATTTTGGGTATATTAATTGAGGAAGAATCCAGGGTAGAATATTTTTCACTAACTGAAGTCAGTAAGTTCAAGTTGTGGTTTGAAGCTGGAGAACGGGAAGGAGAGGATACACTTGGATTCTGGGAACTCCGAGAAATATGTGCCTCAGTGGGATAATTGTTGGCTCGTGTTATAGGTATGTTCAATGCAGACGAATCCTCGGTAGGGTGTTTCTCACTAAATGACGTCAGTAGGTGGTGGTTTAAAGATGGAGGAGGAGGAGAGGATACACCTGAACTCTGGGGACTTCGAGAAATACGTGACTTAATAGGATAACAAGCTTGAGTTATGGGTATATGCGTTGTGGAAGAATCCTCGGTAGGGTGTTTCCTATAACTAGTTGAAGTCAGTAGGTGGTAGTTTGAAGATGGAGGACCAGGAGGAGTGGATAAACTTGGATTCTGGGAACTCCGAGTGCTATGCGACTCTACAGGATAATTGTTTGCTCGTGTTATGGGTAAACTAATTGCAGAAGAATCGTCACTAGTTGAAGTCTGTAACTTGTGGTTTGAATAGTCTGAAACTGGGGGACGTGCAGAAGAGGATACACTTGAACTCTGGGAAATCCGAGAACTATGTGACTCTGTAGGATAACTGTTGGCTCGAGATATGGGTGTATCCATGGCGGAAGAATCATCACTAGTTGACGTCAGTATGTAATGATTTGACTTCAGAAATTCAGATAAGTTACTCGATTCTTTGCTTGGAATTGAATTATTCCTTAATAAATCAAAATTGGGGAGATCTTTTTTGAGGCAATCGACTGAGCTACGCCTTTTATTGGAACGCGTTTGTTTCTTTGAATCAGAAACCGGCGCATTATCATTAACCTGCACTTGTGATATGTTGATCTGAGCACTGGACATTTTACAAATCAAAGCTAAATCTGGTAATGAGCGATGTCGTCTTTGTCCAACATTTGGATTCGAAACCGAATTTTCCATTCGTTTCTCATTCGTGCTATTCACAGTAGTTTCTGTATTTGGAATCCCATTTTGAGTTTCCGTTGCTAAAGTTACTTTGCGATTCTGTAAAACACGCTTTGTGATATTATTACAATATTTCTGGCAATGTCCTCTGGGAAATTCGTTTTGTAATGACCATGGATCAACATATTTAAAGTTATCCTGATGTAACGTTTTCTTTAATTCAATTTTCCTGACGTTTTCGCCACACAAAACGGTATTATCCTTTTGTGTTGGTACAAAGCTAGGACTTTTCTTTGACGAGGAATTTACAATACCAAGGTTAACTTCATTTTGAAATAGATCGCCTCGGCTATCCTCGCCTCTTATACTTTTCATTCCAAGTCTTTGATCAATAGCTACCCCAGCACTGTTTCTTTGAAAACCGGTTTTAAAACTGCTACGGTATTCATTCTGTAGCGTGTTGCTATTCACAGGTGTCTTTACCGCTGGCGTGTTTTCGGGAAATTGAGTTTTGTTATCAGAACATTCGTTTTGAACCGTGGTTTTTCCTGTAATTTTAACTCCTGGATTATTCTTGGAAGATCGTGTTTTCGATTTATGACGGCATGCCTTCTGATCTGTCGTCTTCTTAAACTTACTGCTCTCTACTGAACTAGTCTTGGAAAACTGAGCTTTGTTTTTACAGGACTCGTTTTGAACTGTAGTCTTTCCACTAATATCTGCCGCATGATTGTTCTCGGAAATTCGAGCTTGCGACTTATCGCATTTGACGTTCTGAATCGCATTCTTCTTGAGCTTGCTGCTCACTGCTGGCCTAGTTTGGGAAGACTGTGTTTGCAATTTACACGGGACGTTTGCATCCGTATCCTTCTGTAGTGGGTTTGACTTTAAAAACTGAGTTCTACTTTTAGAGCATTCGTTCCGAGCTGCAGTTTTTCCAATAAACTTGACTGCTGGATTCTTTCCTGAATTTACGTTTTCTGAATTCACAGTGGTTGTTCCAAATGTTGGACTACTTTCGGATAATTGTGTTATCGACTTATAGCATGCATTCTGATCCCTATTCGTCTTGGATGTACTGCTCGTTGCTGGACTTGTCTGAAGAAATTCAGTTCTTTTTCTACAGCATTCATTTCGAACCGTGGTCTTTGCAGCAATTTTCACTGCATGGTTGTTCTCGGGAAATTCAGTTTTACATTGCGAACATTTGTTCTGAAGTGAGCTTTTGCTCGTTGGAGTTTTTAGTGCGGCTGACTTCTGACAAAGCCAAGTTTCGTTCGATATATTGCTTTTAAAATCTGATTTCAATAGGGAAGTACTTTGATGTTCGAGATGTACCGCGGGATCATTATTGAATCTTGTCAAGTCGTTGTACGAACTTTGTTCAACAGTTCTACTGGGATCGTGGGGTATACTATTAGGTGTACAAGTAATAACAGTGATTGACGTATCAGGTTGTATGGTAGTACTTGGGTGGTGTTTTTGCTGCACCAAAGGCGGACCTTTGACACTTCTTGTGAGCTCGGCGGTCTTTTCGTGGTCTTCAGTTTGTGCACTCGACAAGGGACTTAAATATTGTATCAATGGTTTCTCCTCCACACAGGAAACAGCTGGATAATGATTGAGGACAGGTTTGTAATCTGCGGCATTTGTGCCAGTATTCTCAAAACGGGTTTCAATCGATTGGTTAGCCGCAAGTGCGTTGATTTGAACCGTATAAGTAGGTGTACTTGTGAATTCGGCATCTTTTGTTACACTCCGTGTGTCAATTTCTTGCAAGTCACCTTTCTTCTTTAGTCGTCCATGATGTCTTTCGAGAATTGTTGGTTGGGATAAACCAAGATCTCCAGGATTTGAATCATGTCTACTATTTCCCGTACTATTAATTTCACTAACAACAGCGTCTGTAGTTAAAACCTGGTTCCGGTGGTCTGTTCCAACACTCTTGAGATTATTCTTTGAATATTTTTGCGACAGAGCCGCCATCCGGTCTTGTGTGGGGACATAATCGAATGTACTCTTGTGAGGTTTGTTGCTCCTTCCGGTGCACCTCTCCTGAATGTCATTCGCGCTTTTTGGGAGCAATACGGGCTCTTTCTCCGCAATGTTATTTAACGAGTACGATTCGTGAATAACGTCACATTTACTCGACCCATTGTAACCACCGACGTAGATGTTACTTCTATCAAAAAACGAAGCTAATTTCTTGTCCAAGTGTTTTGAAACCGTGGACGAAACCATTTCTTCAATTCTGAAAAATTCGACTAAACTTTTCCTACTGCTTAAATCCACAGCCGCGGAGTTAGGATGACCATTTGGTTGATCGGGGTTCGTCAGGTGCTCATGCTTATCGCGACGTTTTCCGATGTCCTCCCGAAGGCAAAGCGAGTGAGCTAACTGACCAGAAGATCCATCGAAGACGTTATTCCTAACTGTTGTTCTTTCACAAACGTCTTCATCCTTTGATGGGCTTTCTCGAATAACATTCTGTCTTTTTGAGCTGTCTTCGTTTAACAAAATTTCCTTCTCAGGCTTTGCTTTACACGAAGGCAACATCGAAGCTCTCTTGTCCTTAAAACAATTCTCTCCAGTTGGCTGGTCCTCAAGTTCTTGTATGGTTGCCAAGCTAATACTCCTCCGTGTTTTACGAGTACTTGTCTTCTTTGATTCCATATATGCATGCATGTACATAGGCGTACATAGAGTAATATCTTAATTAAGATGTGTGTTATACTTTTGGTTTACGTCAACGGAACACCACAACAAACAACATGTATATTAGGAGAAAAATCACCGTTGTTAGTTCTTTTAAGTTAACAGTTAATCACTCCCAAAGGAATCATTTGTAGTGGGTGCTTATATATCTACAAAGAAATTGATCAATCAAGATACAGCGTTACGGAGTCGGTTACACTTTCGCTCTGTTTCCACGTGATGGTTACTGAACTGGATAAATATGCAACCGCAATATAGCAAAACATTTAAGTGAAGAAGTGGCTAAGAGTCGAGCAATTAAGACACCCACCACATGCATAAATTGTGAGTAAATTCCTCGACACCATCTTAGATAGCAAACTTAATCACTACGCGGGTTAGCCCAGTGTGGCGGCGGTGCTGCAGAGATTGTATATCGATTCAAGTGTATGATCAATTTACGACCAAAGTAATCAAACTTCTCACCTTGAAATAGTTGATTTAGGAAAATGCCGGAGACAAAATCCCAAACTTTGTAAAATCCAAATGCTTGCAATTGCCGGATACTAATGACGTTCTATCATATGAATTCGCATAACAAATAGGTTGTAGACGCATGGTGTTATTTTCGCTCGTATTAAGAAGTGCTGCAGGGATTGTTTTATCCTCATATCACCTCAATATGCAAAGAAGAAGGCAGGCTAGTTTGTTGCTAATCGTTTCATGCACAGCGCTGATATGACCTATGTACAAGATATGTTTTAACAATAGATGTAGTGATGGACAGTTTTATAGATAACGATGCTTCAAGCCCTCAGTGGTCGGCAGTGAGTTTACATGAATACCATACATGCATCACAAAGTATTCTATAAACTGCCTATGAAACACTCTACTTTTATATCACTCTATGCAGAAGGACTTTCAACTTTGGCTCGAGGTGCTGTTACAACACCTATAAAATCAACACCTAACATCTTAGCTGTGATCCGCGATCCGTGGTCTGAACTGTGTCGTTGGCGGCTGCTTGGAACACCTTTGATATGCCTCGACACGGCCATGTTGATCTGCGTCCTTCGCAATTCAGCCGGCGCTGGTTGCAAGTAAGGATGATTAGCCACCCAGTCATTTATCATTTATTTACGATGCGATTTTTCTTGCAACTTGCAACAAATCACTGAATGTTGTAAGTTGCATAAAAAATCGCACCGTGTAACACCCCGTAGCAACTTGTGATTTTGTCATTTTTGCCGTGTTGCAAGTTGCAAGAAAAGTTGGATGGGTCTACTTTTTGCTTCAACTTACAACAAAAATCGCAAGTTGCTGAACGTGTAACACCCTTCCTGCAACTTGCGATTTTTTTTTCCATATGTAAATTTGTTGCAAGTTGCAAGACAAATCGCATCGTGTAACAGCACCTTAAAATATCGGCAGTTTGCAATCACGTAACAGTGCCTCGCAGCACTCTACTTTTATAACTAGAAGTTACTATCGCAAGGAAGTGCTGCCTGTTTCATAGTTGGTAGGTTGTTCAGCGACAACAATTCTTCACGTGGGATAAGACCATTGTGAAAAACATACCGTATGTTTTTCACAATGGTCTTATCCCACGTGAAGAATTGTTAAAGTACATATTGTCTCCTTTCACTCGGTTCGATAGTAGATGAATTCCAATCGTTCACTTAAATAGTTTGTGCTGTTAACAGCGCTGATACTCATAAAAGAGCACTGTTTTCCTCGAGACTGACCACTAAAACGTTCATGGCCTTGATGAATACTTCCAAGCAAGTATAAAAGACATGATCGTTGGCCGCACTTACTTAGCGCCAGTGGTTGCATGGTCAGGGGGGGTTTGGAACCAACATCTCGAAACCCGAAAATTGATATGCGCAGCCATACATAGCTCGGCAAAAAGACTGAGCACGAGTAATGCATAGCATAGGTAACCCAAGAGAGATGTCAAGAATAGGCAGCAATTACTCCATGAATAATTTACTCTGAGTGGTTTTGGCTGGAAATGTCATATTTTGTTATCTACATGTAAAAATAAAACCTCGGCAGTTTGCCACCTTTTGGCTTGTTTACACAAAGAAACCTCAGACTCGTTGCCTGTAATAATTGTCACCAGAGTGATTAATATTTAGTACATACAATGTATATGGTCTTTGTTCAAGAAAGAACAAGGGGAGACAAGAAATCAGTCAATACAGTCAGAACATGGAGTGGAGTGAACATGCACAACTGTTTTATATAAAGCTCGGGTAAAAATTACATTTTAAATTTTTAATGTATATTGTCCCAAAAATTAAGTACATTTAGGTTGAAGTAAATATTGATACAGGAATTAGCCATTCTTCAGTAGATAAAGTTAATTTTTATTGTAAAATGTAAATTGAGACATTTCTATGGAAGTAAATTAGCATGCATTCAAGAAAATTAGTTAGTTCATGTCAGTTGATAAAAAGAAACTGATGCTGTTATAAATTTAGGAAAATAAAGGAAGAAAACAAGTGATTGCATAACAGCAGAAATAAAAGGAAAAATATGGAAAAACTTAAAAGAAAGAAAGAAAGAAAGAAAGAAAGAAAGAAAGAAAGAAAGAAAGAAAGAAAGAAAGAAAGAAAGAAAGGAAAGAAAGAAAGAAAGAAAGAAAGAAAGAAAGAAAGAAAGAAAGAAAGAAAGAAAGAAAGAAAGAAAGAAAGAAAGAAAGAAAGAAAGAAAGAAAGAAAGAAAGAAAGAAAGAAAGAAAGAAAGAAAGAAAGAAAGAAAGAAAGAAAGAAAGAAAGAAAGAAAGAAAGAAAGAAAGAAAGAAAGAAAGAAAGAAAGAAAGAAAGAAAGAAAGAAAGAAAGAAAGAAAGAAAGAAAGAAAGAAAGAAAGAAAGAAAGAAAGAAAGAAAGAAAGAAAGAAAGAAAGAAAGAAAGAAAGAAAGAAAGGAAAAAGGAAGAGAGAAAAGAAAACTGAAAAGAGGGGAAAATGGAAGAAAAAACTGAAAAAACTGAAAAAAGGAAGGAAAAGAAGGAATGAAAGAAAGAAAGGAAGAAAAGAAAGGGAAAAAATTAACAAAAGACAAAGCATGAGGAGAAAAGAAAGGAATGAATGAAGGAATTAAAACGAGTGTTCTTGATTCTTCTAGGTGATGCTCTCTCATACTTTGTTGTTGTTGTATTATTTACTGCACATTATATTTTAAGTTATATTTTAAAAATAGATCTTTCTAAAATCTAAAATCTAAAATCAACACTTTACTTAGTGTGTCCCTGATTAGTAGACCTCCTGGGTTGACTAGAAGATTAGACCAGGGCTCAAAATAATGTTTCATGTTACGCCGGTTATGGTGACTGGTCAGTTCCAATTGTAACTGGTCAAAGGCGATTTTTGGCCAGTCAAAAAAAAACAACAAACAAACAAAAAAAAAACAACAAACAAACAAACAAACAAACAAACAAACAAACAAACAAACAAACAAACAAACAAACAAACAAACAAACAAACAAACAAACAAACAAACAAACAAACAAACAAACAAACAAACAAACAAACAAAAAAACAACAAAAGCAACCCAAAACAAAACAAAACAACAACCTGAATCTTTTTAAGTTCCTTCAAGTGGAAGTAATACAATTAATTGCAAGTAATATGACTGGTCGGAATGACCGGCATTATACAAATTTGACCAGTCACATTAAAAATTTGGCTGGTCATTGACTGGTGACCAACCATTATTTTGAGCCCTGTAGACACAATAATAAAGTTACAGATACAGATTACACACACACACCTGTCAGTCTTTTCCAGATATTTGCATCACTGTTGGCGTATAACCCAGATTGTATTTCTCTAAATGAAGTACTGCACATCCCAGTTATTGAGGTACAATGTACAAGGTGAAGTCTTGTGATCAAACTATTGCCTAGCCTGCAAGCAGGCCCAGGAGGGCCTGCCTGCAGGCTAACTATTGCCAAGAAAATAATTTTTAAATACAGCCATATATAACATCAGGAATCAGAAAATGGTCATTCCATTATGTTACAATCTGCAAAATAAAATACAGAAATATGAATGGTAAACACTGTAATTATATACAGTAATTATAAATGATAATAGTACATTTGAGGTAATAAAAAATAACTAAGAAATGTAACCCTAAGTGGCTGATATCTAGAAACTGTATATATATATATATATATATATATATATATATATATATATATATATATATATATATATATATATATATTAATATATATTATCTTACCACTAAACAATACTGAATACAGACATACAGTCTACACTGTTTAAACAAACGTTCAATTTGCAGTTATTTATTTGAAGCAATTACATAACACGAAATCTTCCACATAAACACAAGCGAACACTCGGGTCGCAATTGAGAAGGGTCTGGGAACAAGATTGGGTCGCAATTCGAATTCCCAATTTCCATTTTCCGCCATTCATTAATCGTTTCCAGTTTCCTTACGCGCGGTCACGCGCTTTTGCGCGTAATTTCAAAAGACCTCAAAAGGCCTGTGAAACAGAATAACATTTTACATTACAGTACACCAATTAGCGCAATGATGAAATGTGTAGTTCAACATTCAATTTTTGCCAAGGGAGAACTGCACGTTTACGAACGTTTCTACCAATCTCTTTTCCAGAGTCTGCTAGAAAATAATAAAGTTACAGATACAGATTATACACACCTGTCAGTTTTTTCCAGATATTTGCATAACATTTGGCATTACAGTACACCAATAACACCAATTAGCGCAATGGATGAAATGTGTAGTTCAATTGAACGTTTGTTTAAACAGTGTAGACTGTATTCAGTATTGTTTAGTGGTAAGATAATATATCTTAATACAAGGGAGAACTGCGCGTTTACGAACGTTCCTGCCAATCTCTTTCCCAGAGTCTGCTAGAAAACACGTTCTGCAACACACGAGACCCACCAATAGCAAAACCTGCGTTATTTCTCGAAAAGCACTGGCGGACAACTTATAGCCACTTTTCTTGTAACCAATTTAGTAAGATTACTAACCAGCCCGACGGCCGCGCAATTTCTCCACGCACATGCATGAATAAAAGATAATCACTCTAGCGCGTAACGATCTATATTTCAACTAATACATGGGATTGCATACCCCACTTGCTTTGCCAGTTTTGCGTTAGTCCCTACACGTGTTGGACACGGAGGTTGGACCACAATTAAGCGCGCAAGGTCGCCGTTCACCATACCATATTCTGTCACCCGCTCGTAAGTAGGAAATTATGCTCTCAAACAAAGCAATTAACAGCAGTTTATTAACACCTGGTATTTCCTTGGATTGATCAATGGAGCATGTAGCGCACTTCAAGGACTATGTCTATATATAATAAATTTAATATCACTCCTCGCTTCCTTCTAGGTCTGTTTCTGGGTCTTGTGTAACCATTTATTTACAATTTTACATCGTTCGAAATTAGTGTCAAATATCAAACAAAAAAAATGCCGGCTTCATATACCTCACTCCCCAAGGTGTTGACATGGATGAATCCGGATTTAAACGGTACTAGAATATACATTCGAATAAGCACTTGACGGTAAAAGGGCCCGGTTATTACAGACAAGCCCGATTTTCCTAGCTAAGATCGGATCATTCGGATGGCAGATGTTAATAAAAGGGTTCGTTTTTGTATTCGATGTATTAAATTGATGCAAACCACCTTCACACAAACCTTCGATGTTGACATGGCTCTAATGACCGCGTCAAAAACATAGCCACAGACAGAGCATTCATAAATATGGTCCTAGATCAGACAAATTGTGAATTGTTCTCTTCTCAGCTTAGATATGCCCCCACCTACCCGAAAATAGTACCATATGTAACCCGATCACCACCACAGTACGTCACCGACCACACCTAACAAAACGGATGTAAATGACAACTTTCTGTAATTGCTTTCAACGCTCTTTTAAGACAAAATTAGCCAAATGAAGTGAAGATCAAAAGTCACTTGGTACGAATTTCTATGCAGAATGAAACTAACGACGCTCCTCGTTAAACTGGGTAGTCCAAGTTAGTAAATAGTTTGCCGGTTAAATGGTAAACTTCGTGAACAAAGTCGAAGGGGAGGAGCCAGACTTTAACCTTTTTGGCTCTCAGGAAACGCCATTGACAAGAGATAAGTCAACCTCTCAGACTAAAGACACGTATTATAAATATGTGCTATTTGATACTGGACAGATCTTTTCCATCTTCGGGGCATATAGTAAACAGAGAATATTGCGAAACAATAAAGACCGTATCACCATTTATAAACTTACCCAAACAGGCAACGCAAACGACAAAGACAAAACCATAAAACTCCATTAAAATTTTTAATTGAAAACGAACGCAAACCATCGTATCTTATTACAAAAATTTCTAGCTTTTATAGTTACGTTCATTAAAATTCAATATTATGTATATATTTCTTTTAAAAAAAGTACAACCGGGAGAAAGCCGGAATATGGCTGTCACCTCTGTTCAAAAGAACGCAATCGTTAAGAATATTTTACAAAACAAGATAATAAAATTCTAACATTAATATTTAAAGCTTTTACAACAATTCTTTACAAAAATCTTGATTTATATTAATTCACTTCCTTAATAATCGTGTAAATCTATAAATTCTAACATATCGAAAACCTCAAAAGGTTTGAAGAAATTAATGTACGCTATAACTTACTTTTGGAAACTTTGTAACATTTAAAAGTTGTGCAGTTTATATTTAAACGTTCAAACGCGGTTAAGAAACATGCTAATTATTTTTGAATAACCCCTAAGGGGGCAGGAAAAGGACTCATTACAAAAGAATTGACGTAAAACGAAGGAGCATCATCAAGAGTCAATGATCATCAAGAGTCAAAAGTAATAATTCATCATGTGAAACTTTAAAAGCGTAGTCACAACGCTCGTTTATCAAACACCAAACGTTTTAAATCTAAAACAATTCCAACTAATTCTACGGTATTAAAAGACTCTGAATATTTAAATACGGCGCCTACTGTCATTCAAATTAAGACAATCTGCAAACGCAATACTTTTCACCGACTCTTGAATGCAGCACTAGAGCGGATATCCAATTATTTTCACTAAAGAAAAACGTAGGCCTTCAAGGCATTTTAACTTCAATTGAACTGTCAATAATACACACGATAAAATTTATAAAAGCGGATCTCGCGCCCATAAAAACCGAGCTATATTAATTCATATTCCTCTGTCTACAGAGACTCTAATATAATATAAAAAGCTAAATAATTTCAAAATATACCCCCCTATTAAAAGGTCGTCCTAAAAATTCCACTTTCCACTGCTCCAATTGTAAAGCTTTTGAGCAAGAAGCTCTTGCGATATGGGGTTGTCACACATAAGAGTTTGTTGCCAAAAAGCTTTACCTCGCGAGGATTTCACAAATGCGGAGTGCGACGAATCGCTTCAACGAGTTTTCCTGTGTCCAACCGGGCGACTTGGTCGCGGTCCCACTCTTGTATTTACTGTTCCACCACTGACAAAACCTGCTGCAGGTTGCTGATTTTGGGGGCAATACTTGATCGTGTGCGAGTCACCACCGCTTGCTTTACAAATCGGGCATGTGTAAGCTCGGAGAATCGGGCACGTCGTCTTGCCATCTGGACCTTTGAGAACATGCGATGTGTACAGCTCTTCGGGTTCCCCGTTGTTACGACAGAATACACAAACTTGAGGCAAATTTGCCGATGTCGAGTTAAAACCACGCGGTAGGCTCGTCGAAGTAGTTCCTTTCCCGCGACGCGACAGACTCGTCAAGGAATCCCTCCGTCGAAAGGCACTGGCCGGGAATGCACTAGCATTGGGAAAAGGTTGAAAGCCGTTGCCATCGCCGATCGTTAGACCCAAGTCTGTGAACGATTCACAGCTCCCTGACGATGAGTTTTCCGAGTCGATGCTATCGAAGCGATCTCGACGAGGGAATCTGCTGAATTCATCAACTTCGAGAAATCCCATCTCGCTGCTCGGGATGGCGTTGTGTTTGCACTTCTGCACCAGGTTTATCAGTCCGAAGTAATCATTGAAGACGTTAAATTCGGTCTTGTTGAAGCCCACGCTCGTTTCGTCCGTTAACGATTTCGCTTCGTCGTCGTCCAAATCGAGAAAATTGTTCGGCATTAATGTTTTTAACACAAGCTCACTCAACGACATTTTCTTTCCTCACAAGACAAGTCGTCCTTCTTCGGCCACTTCAACACACGCTCGTCTGGCGCTCTTCAAACTGATGACAGTTGTTAACTCTCGAGCAATATCACCGCTTCGCTGAGCCTCTTCAGATTACGATGTGCAGGAAACGAGGAGATCTCAATTTCACAGCAGGAGTATTTTGAACCAAAATTTTGGAGGCGTAACTCTTTATGGCCTGTAATTTACATACTACGCATGCTCAATGCTACTGCGCTTGCGCAGTTGCGTTTCCGATTACTTTCTCGCGGCAAAACAAGGCCAAAAGCCTCTGGCCAAAAGCTAATAACTTATTTTTTCATTTATACGTCAATCACGCTCAAAACGGGATTCGAAATTATTCTGGTTAATTAAGGTGAGCCAATCGCGAACAAAGCTAGTGGATTAACTTAGATAAACAACCATTAATAGAATGGTAACTAATCTGCGATCCGAGCAGAGATAAATATTTCTTTTGTCCTTTGCACTGAAGGGCTTCTTTCTAGCTTGTTTACGACTTGTGAAGTCGCACTGGCATTTAGGTGGCTTCGTTCTAGAAGTAAACAACTTGGATTTTCATGACATCGTTTTGCGGTATTATTACCGTCCGATCTTGTGGTTTTTGACGGCTGATAATGAGAAATCTTTTATCGAATTCATCTTATGTTAAACAGCAGTTTTAATGTTGTGTTTTGTGGAAATTTGATCAATCGCCATTAATTTGTTATCGCACGAAACAGCTCATTCTCATTACAGCTTTTAAGCTTATATAGGGTTTGTATCGACAAAGAAAACAGTCATTTTGACCACCCCAAAGTATTTTATGTAAACTTTAACCAACGCTTTTCTCTGACTAATTGCTTATCTATATTATTAAAACATAAAGAATTCACAATTTCAGAACAGTTATGGCTAGATCCCCGTACCCAGAGGGCAAACAGGCTTTTATACTTCTATCTTCGATCGATATTTGTTCTCAAATTTCAGACCAACTATAATTTGGAAGTTATAGATCCTTGCCTTGGTATTCTTTACGCTATCCCTTGGGGAATAAATTACAAT
Source organism: Corallium rubrum (assembly GCA_964035015.1). Taxonomy (NCBI): domain Eukaryota; kingdom Metazoa; phylum Cnidaria; class Anthozoa; order Scleralcyonacea; family Coralliidae; genus Corallium; species Corallium rubrum. Next base: position 11,155,009 of record OZ036007.1, read on the forward strand.
TTTATGTTTTAAACTAGTGTGATACAGAGTTTTCAATCACTGGGAAAAATCGTATTTTATAAGTAAATATATTATTTTTACATATAAAGTTAAAGATATCGGACGGTTCAACGATCCAATCAAAATTGGGCTTGTTTATCTTCTGACTTCTGAGTTTGTTCGTTTTCATAGTGTTTGTGAATAAATAATAAGAATTCATTGTAGAGGAGGAAACATTCCATATGATATATGGAATTGACCTGATGGCCAACACACAATCAAATTGAATGTTCGAAGATATCACAAATCTCCGCGCACCAATGTACTATTGACTATTGCCTATTCTCTATTATAATATAACCATTCAAAGAAGAGCTTTAAAACCCAAATTCCAAAACTACCAAGTGAGTCATTTCACTGATCTCACCGGATGTCCAACTACTGTCCACCAACGATGCTATCAAGATGAGATCTATCATTTTCCAACTTCAAATAAACTGAAAGCACCATCGGAAAGCATCAATTTGAGTACGATACCCTTTTTCTGAAAAGATTATCAAAATTATGCAAGCGCACTTTGAGAAAAGTGAAACAGACGTAACCAGTTCGCCAAATCGCCCCAAAGAAAAGATTTCCTGAGTTAAAAATAGACAAAATGGTGTAAACCGGCACTGCCAATGGTGATAAGACGCAAATTATATGAACGTGTTGATATCGATCGTTGATAGCGATGGAATCATGATTCATGATATTGTAGTTTGATTAATATGATAATTACATGTTGTGATGTACTAAATTATTAGCAATAATTATTTATATAAATGTGACTAGTTATTGGCATTTAACATAAAAAAATAAAAACATCTGAGCTGTTTCGACAGACATATTGCGCTTGCTATATAGAGTATACAATATAGCCTGTAGTCGAGGAGAAAAAGCGAGAAAAAGTCGACCACGTAGCACCCCCACTACACAATAGTTTTGACTCTAGATTATAATAGGCTGATACCCATAGAACATTGCTAGGTCAGTCGTACTGCTACATAGAGGGGGTGGGTGGTTTAAGTCTGTCAACTAAAGGACCACCCACCCCCTCTATGTAGCAGGCCACTGACATCACAATTTGTGAGTAGTCTATTATAATCTGGAGTCAAAACTATTATAGTGGGGTTGCTACGTGGTCGACTTTTTCTCGCTTTTCCTCCTCGACTACTATATATGGGGGCAATATGCCAATGATTATGTGTTATGGTGTATTAAATTATTCGTAATAATTATGATTGCAACTAAGGATTATGACAATATTGCTGGTGTGCATCTTACGTCATTGCCGCCATGTTGGTTGACGATTTCAAACGATTTTCATCATCTGCAATTATAATATCATCCAACATGGCGAAAACCACACCACCTATAATAGTATTGTAGTCTGTAGTGTACCATAACGCATATCAGGAATGTGGATATAAAAAAGGCTGATCTGTATAGAGACATTGCGCTAACTACAGAGTATATTATATTCTATGTAATATATATTAAGAGTAGGGGCAATATATATATGCCAATATTGTTGTCATCAACAAATACAGAAAATGGCCTCCCGTGTTGTCTATGGTCCCTCGCAAACACGAGAGTGAGTTTTAGTTTTAGAGAATTATAATGTTTATGAATTATGTGAACCCGTTCAACCCAAGCCAGATTGTATAAACACAGGGCTTTATAGAATATAAAATACCAAAAATATATGTGTCTCTGAAAGTGCCTATGAAATGAAAAATTCGTTGGCATTTTTGTTGTTTTATTGTACAGAGGAGCATGGCAGGAGCACTCACTGAAAATTTCAAGAGAATCTGATGCGTAGCTTTCGCGCTATTAACTCTCAAAGTTTGCCATGGCTAGTTCGTTCTTGGAGAAAAATTGGGCTTCGGTAACAACGCTTATGACGTACACAGATGGACAACTATGCATAAGAACAATATATTTCACTATTAATGATCCATCTGCGTACGTCATAAGGCATTGCTACCAAGAATCCCAAATTTTCCCAAAACAAACTATCCACGGCAAATTTTGAGAGTTGACAGCGCGAAAACTACGCATCAAATTCTCTTGAAATTTTCAGTGAGAGTGCTCCTGTCATGCTCCTCTGTACAATAAAACAACAAAAATGCCAACGAATTTTTCATTTCATAGACACTTGAAGGCTGAAGTCGTTACAATACAGCCTCGTGTTGACTAGGTAACTGACCAATCACAGCATGCGTTTAAGACAGTGGTCAAGTCAATATACTCGGTACACAGTTTAAACAGGTACACAGGTTTGTCAACAAGAACGAGCAAATACACAAACTTGCTTGTGTAAACCCGACGCAACAGTTATTTGATCTGAAATACCATTACAGAATACCATTTCAAAATTGTGTTTGGTTAGTGGCAGAAAGGACAGAAAGCTTTGCGTGTTTTTAAAGCTAATAATGAGGGTTTGCCACGCCCACGCCATGAGGTAAATATGCAATCTAAAATCATTCCATATTTCCCGTTGCGTCTTCAAACTCCCCCCTATATTAATTTAAGACGGGCGAGATCTTAGACGATACAAAGACGACTGGATTTATAAGCTGCCCTTCGATATTTGTCTATGTTAACGTTCCCCCAACTGTCTTTTGCTCTGTTCCATGGTCTCACTATAGTGTACTGTACTACTCTGTAGCCAAGTCTCATTCAAGATGGCTGCCTGCGAGATTACCTATCAATTTTACAGCTTATATATATATATATATAGAGAGAGAGAGAGAGAGAGAGGGAGGGGGAGGGGGAGGGGGGAGGGGAGGGGGAGGGGGAGGGGGAGGGGGAGGGGGAGGGGGAGGGGGAGGGGGGGGGGAGGGGGAGGGGGAGGGGGAGGGGGAGGGGGGAGGGGGAGGGGGAGGGGGGGGAGGGGGAGGGGGAGGGGGAGGGGGAGGGGGAGGGGGAGGGGGAGGGGGAGGGGGAGGGGGAGGGGGAGGGGGAGGGGGAGGGGAGGGGGAGGGGGAGGGGGAGGGGAGGGGGAGGGGAGGGGGAGGGGGAGGGGGAGGGGGAGGGGGAGGGGGAGGGGGAGGGGGAGGGGGAGGGGAGGGGGAGGGGGAGGGGGAGGGGGGGGAGGGGGGAGGGGGAGGGGAGGGGGAGGGGGAGGGGGAGGGGGAGGGGGAGGGGGAGGGGGAGGGGGGGGAGGGGAGGGAGGGGGAGAGGGAGAGGGAGAGGGAGAGGGAGAGAGGGGGAGGGAGAGGGAGAGAGGGAGAGGGAGAGGGAGAGAGGGAGGGAGAGAGAGAGAGAGAGAGAGAGAGAGAGAGAGAGAGAGAGAGAGAGAGAGAGAGAGAGAGGACCGGTGGAGGATGTGGGGATATTTCCGAAAACCAACTTTCAGAGGATAACGATATACGTATAGGAGAACAAGGATTAAAGCAAAAGAGTCAGTGTTAATATTATTATTATTTACTAAATTACTATCGCAAGTGAAGTGCTGCCTCAAATGGCAGGAATTTCCTGATTAGTTTCCAGATGTTTTACAAAATTTCCCCAAGGAAACACTAGGTTAATATATTATTAGTCCTTTACCTTCAAAGTGATTTACTATAGTCATTGTTGACAATCCATTTACAACAAGGATTAAAGCGATAGAGTTAGTGTTAATGTTATTATTTAGGATTAGGATTAGCGACTTAGTACTGTAAGGGTTAGCTTGAGATTTATAGGATTAAAGTTACTGTTGGATTAAGGATTAATTAGACATAAAGTACAATCTAGCTCACATGCGAGATACTGATTGTCAGGGGGCGAACTGGCAACATTTTGACCCTCGGGCAAAAAGAAAATTTGGGGCCCCTAACATGGAGTTCAAACAGTTCGACTAACATCTTTAGTTGTTTAAACTTTTATTAGAATCAGCGCAAGTTAATTAGTGCATTATAAAGTAACAATTAACAAATTAAACTAAATGTCAAAATGTTTTTTTCAGCTTTGTGATTGGTTGTAGTCTATATACTAGAAGTAAAGAGTTAAGTTCCGATGTAAGGGCAAACTTGTCGATGATGCTTTCTTTATTGTTCCTGAGCTGTAGTGCATTTCTTTTTCAACAGCGATCAACATTAACGACTCAAGATTTTCTTGCGTTAGGGAAGATCTGAGTCTCGCAATGATCGTTCGCACGTGCATTGTGTGACACTTAGTGTGACAAAAAACAAGTTTTTGTAAGCTGTTGAGCATAACCTGTATTGAAACAGTAACCTGAAGTCACACGAAAGACATTTCTTACAAGGATATAAAATTTTATATAGATGTGTAGAATTTCAGCTACAGTTATTTTAAACAGCCAATTATCGATTTCACAATTCCGTGCTATGTATGATCGCCTGACTGGGCTGCCTGTGGTTGTCCGCTTGTCCGCGCAACTTTTCTCGTTTTGCTGGAAATAAATTCGTAGCTGAAAATGTTTTCTCCACTAGTCTACTCATTTTTGGGCCCTAAAGTCACCCGGGCCCTCGGTCCCTGCTGATTGTGTTGTCAACCAGGCAACTCACAAACGACACTAAAAACGTACGTTCCAGAGGTTCGTGCAAGGCTGTGTCGGATTAGGTTCGGGATGCGCGCAACTGAAATGCGACTGCCGTATCAAACGTTGAGTGTAATCACAGACGCAAACGAAATGTGCTTTTCAAAGGGAGAGAAAAGAGGAAAAGCGAAGATTTACGATCGGCCAAATGGACACGACAAAAAATTGACGTTTGAAGTGAAGTTGAACTGAATTTCGACGCACGATGTGGCAGAACCTGTCGAATTTAATTCGCAATTTTATGAAGTAGTAACTTTTTTAACGTTGAGTACTGACTTTTTCGCAAATTTTTTTGAGATTTAAAAGCGACATTTCTACAATTAACTGGACAGCCGGAAAGGCCTACTGAGTCGCTCACTCTAATCAAAATAACATTTTATTGTGATTGGGGTGAACAACACAGAAATCCAGAAAAGAATGGAAGGGGCGCGTTACCCCCTAGTACTTAATTCAATATTTTAAATTGCTAAGAGTTTGAAACGGATCCCCCAGTAGTTTCAGCCGGGTGGGTCGCGCGGACGCTTTAATAATAGAAATCTGGTTCGCCGCGTGCTCTTGTACTGTTTATAAGAAACTAATAAGCCAATAAGGCGTCTTTTTTGCCATATTAATTGCCTGTGCGCCTTTAATACCTCTGTGCGCTCAGGGCACGCGCGCTGTTTCCTGCGCCGTCTGCAAAAGAAGCTCTGCAGCCTCTGCAAAGAAAATTATAGCTTTATTGCGTTATGGAAATGTCTTGTTGATCAGCTTTCTCATTGAGAATTTTATGAGTCATATAACTAGAGCAGACTGACTTTCCTTTTGCACGCGAAGTAAGCGCGCGTCTGCAGAAATTTCTCCTGCGCAATTTTGCGCGCGCTCAGACCTTGCGCTTCCCCCCTCGCGTATTCACTGTAAGTCTCTGTGGAGGAGAGGGACGTATAATATAAATTTTTTATTGTGTTCAAATAACATCAAATAAACCCACCTCTATAACAGCACATATGCTGATATGAACGAGGCTTTATTTTTTTTAAAGTAGACAATGCAATCATGCGTTTCCGGCTTTTGTTGTCCCCTCCCCCCGTTTTCCGGTTCAGTATCGAAGCCGGAAGTCGAAACTGGCCGGATTGTTGACTCTTCACTCCGGCTTCAGACTATCAGATTTGTGATCGAACGATCAATACTGTCGTGATGATGACCTCCGAAGAAATGAATCCCTTGCCAAGCAAAGAAAAGCCGATTGATAAAAACAATTATGAAGGGAAGTTTAACACTTTGAGGATTATTTCTTTGAAAGGTAATTTTTCAACGTGATTAAAGCAATCGAGTCATAAATCGCCAAAACAAATGCCTCTCGAATACGGAAGTCATTTATTGGTATCAATATTTTGTGTACATATCATGTTTGAAATAAACCAAGCTGACTACCTCTTGAACTGATTCTCTTTTGAATAGCTATCAACGAATTCGAATCTCTACAGAGGAAATGCGAGGAGAATTATGCAAAGGTGAGCGACTAAGATTTGGCCGATGATCGAAGATTGTTGGAAACACTTCACCGACTCGATCAGCTTTATTGTTTTCCTCCTACAAACACGTCTGTATTTATCTTTGCATTGGCCCATTACCCAGCAACTCTTTATATATACCGTATGTTAGACCTTGCTTATTTTGTAGTATTTGGAAGAGCGCGAGAATTACATGCGGACGAAAAAGGAATTGGATATTCTTAAGGAAGGTAATATTAAATAATTAAAAACACAATTGACGCAATCATGGGTGGTTCAGTGTTGCAACTAGTTTCTTTTTTAGTTTCGTTTGGGTCTCGGGTTACTGTGATTTCGAATTCTGAAATGGCTTCAAGAGTTGGGAAAAATTGAGAGTATTATCAGCTGCTTTGGTAGTAAATTATTGACTGAATGATTTGTTAATTATTGATGGATATATAAGCTTAAGCTTCAGCCGAAGAGAACTTTCCCGGTTAATTGACCACTTGCACAGTGGGAGTTTAGTGGAGTATAAACTCAAATACACAAGACGAAAGGGGTGGGGTGTATGGGTTTTCTCTGGAGTTTTTGATGATTTAGTCCCCAATAAACTTCCAGGAAATTTTTGTTGGCAATTAGCTAACATCCTGTGAAGATATTCGTATATCATTTTACCCTGGATAACACTAGATCATATTTATACTTATTTACGTTTTTGCAAGAATTATGTTAGTATTATTATGTTAGTACTGTACATCAACATGTGTATTTACTGCCAATATTTGTTAATATAGCAATCATAATAATTATACAGAATATTGCATGACATTGTTTTAATATTGTGACAAGACCAATATCTTAATTGTTTGTTGCAATCACTTGCATGATATTGTATAATGTTTTTGTTATATCAATGTGAAAACCATTATTTCTTCTCCCACCTTATTTTCTTTATGTTTATGTGTCTATGAAATGAAAAATTCCAATCTCATATTTCTTAAGAAACATTTGGTCTGATTTTCATTTAAATTACCATTTTTCAAAAAATGAAATCAATTCAGGGAGGGGCACTTTACTTTCCAGCAGAAAGGTGTATGTTTTTTTGTATTTCAAAATTTCCAAGATTTTCCCAAAGATTTTAGGGATTTTTTGATGCTATGGTAAATGGCTTCTAGAATTTCATTCTAGATCACTAACATGCAGTCGATTAAGAGAGTTGTGTCAGATTCACCACATGCCTACCCACCTTATTAAAGTAATTAATCTAATTTGCTTTCACACTAAGTTTCTGGTGAGGCTCTTGGAGAGTATGAAAACCTTCATCGAAAGTATGAGATTGAACAAGATTGCAGAGACAAGGCTGAAGAGTTTGCCAAACAGGTATATATATATAGCTTTCTTTAAAAATAATTATGATTTATGCTGTATGTTTCCATTTGCATGGCTATGCATGTAAGATTTTTAATCATGTTATAATGCCTAATTAATTCTGTTTTTCCTAATTATAAAGGAAAAACTTCTTAATAAAAAAAATTAAGTTAGTATGTTGTATATATATATATACATTTAGCTGCCTTGTACATAACAGGATAATAATAAGTAATATTAAAATTTTCATTTTATTTATCTAGGCAGTCAAAGAAAATAAACAACTCAAACGACAAAGTGCTATATTAATAAGTACACTAACTACAAAAGTGGTGGATATTGATTTGGTTAGTACAAATATCATGTTTGTGGGGATTTATTTTGTTCTCACAGGTCCATTAACAACTAATATACCTCATTATATTCATTTTTACTAATCCTACCTCTGTTGATGTCAAACCAAGTTTGATATCAACGGAGGTGACAACAAAAGAAATCCCTGCAAACAAAAGAAATTCCCACAAACATGATATTACAAAGGAATAGTATAAAAAGAGGTGCATTAGCTATCAAACGTCCCACTTGATTTGGGTTATTTAGTAAAACCCCTTGGGCCGAAATGACCCGATCACCAAGCAGGACATTTAATAGCTAATACACCTCTTTTTATGCTAATACTTATAATAACTAAAAAGAAACTAAAAACTAAAAGAAGTTTAAAATTATATAATACAGTAAGTAGATAGCCTAAATATATTCAGTATATCTAATATTAATTCTTTGAACGTTTTCATGGCGATAGAGTAATATGAATAAGTTTTGTGGAAACACCACGTAAAATATTTCTTTGCTAAGCTTTCGGCCTGTTGACTCAGGCCTTCATCAGAGCAATGACAACAAGTTGTTGGCTCACGTTAATTATAAACTAAGCAACTGATCAATTAAATCACGTAAGAATACAATGGTGTATCACGTTAATTTTATTAATTAGAAAACAAAATCAAGAATGTTCTCCGAATAGGGCACGCCACGTGCTATTTAATGGCTGTCCCTCCTGAGAAATAGTGTGATGTTTGGCTATCTCAATGGATTCTCTAGTTCTTCGTGTGAAGTATTGCTTGTCACTGGCTAAGAGTGATGACTCTTCCCACTTAACAGGATGGTCATACTTCCAAGCGTGTTTGGCAACAGCAGACTTTTCTTGTTGCGCTTTTATACAACATGTCTTGTGTTCCTTCAGGCGAGTTCATTGCTCTGATGAAGGCCTGAGTCAACAGGCTGAAAGCTTAGCAAAGAAATATTTTACGTGGTGTTTCCACAAAACTTATTTATATATATCTAATATTGTTTGTATCTGTCTAACTGAATAATTATATGGTTTAATTTTCAGGAGGAGCTTGCAGGTCAGTCAGAAAATGTTAGCACTGCCACAACAGAAGATCATGGGCTTTGTAATAAACAAATTGAAGGTTAGAGCATCATGGATAATGTTTGTATCAGAATGTTTATATGCCTTCATAATGCAATCAATATGTACTTTTAATACATATTTGAATTCATATTATACAAATTTACTGTAGTTTCCTTTCTTACAATTTTTTGTAGATAATATATGTGTATGTATCGATCATTATAGTCTATTTTTCTTAGGTTTGAAAGAGCAGGTAGAATCCTTAAGAATAAAAACAGACGAATTAAGTGAGAAACTGAGCGATACAGAAGAAAGGGTAAAATAATACCTTAAATTATATTGTTTCCTTTCCCTTTGTGTAGTTTTTTTTTTACCGCAAATTATAAAAGTATATAAATATAAATTGAGCTCTGTTTTTTTTATATGCTAAGCTATTTCAAATTGTTTTTCCCAGCTTCTTGTTGAAGAAAAGGAACATGTGAAAACAAAAGCAGAACTAAACAACAATCAAATAAATTTTAAGCAATTGAACCGAGGTATAATATATATTTTGACAACTTCATCATGTTTGCTATAATCAATTTATTATTAGTGTTGTTTGCTATTTAACCATTATCACTACATATTGTGGTTCATGAGTGAGTTGCCTACTATTATTATATAGATGCGAGTGTTTTACTAGGAAATATAGTGTTGTATTTTCCATATCCTCACTAGTGAAGATATCGATGACATCATTTAGAATTTTACCTCTTTTTGCATTGAATCTATATAATAAAAAGAACATTACACAGCGGCTTGAAGATATGAGTTTTATCTCCTTGTGGTAAAAACAATATTTTACTCATTCGCTACACTCATTCGTAAAATATTGTTTTCCCCCACTCGAAGATAAAATTCATATCTTGCACTGCTGTGTAATATCCTCTATTTATTATATCCTGTTTAGTTTCCATGCTTGCCTTAAATGATTATTCTAACCTTCAACAAAAGTATGAGATTGAGATGCTATGTCGGGCTGAAGCAGAAAAACTTGCAGCTGAGGTACTATTTATTTTACAATTCTTATAATTTTACATAATATTAATTTCATGTTGTATTATAGCATTTATTTTAGACACAAACAACCATTCTTTTAAAGTATGCACTTGTAAATTAGTGTTCTTGTTTGTTTGTCTACAGGTCTGTTGGTAATTGTTTTGTTTCTTTTGTATGCTTGTAGGTTTATTTGTTTGTCTTGTTTGTTTGTTTGTTTGTTTGTTTATTTATTTATTTTATGTCATTAACATTTCTGTGCCCTCCTGTTCAGTATTTTCTTATGTCTTTGCACATTTTCATGTAAACTTTGATAATATCTAATAAAATATCACTAGAATTGAATTAAAGGAGAATCTCGTATACTACAAGAAATTACTCGGAATTATTAAAAATACACTTGGATCAAAAATTAAATTTGCACTTCGCACTGTGAGCACCGTTATAACCAAATACAATAGTCCTGAAAAATGAAATGATTTTGCACTTCGCACAAAAGCACCAATGAGCACTTGTATTTCCAAGAAAGAGGCTGACACATTCCAATTTTAGGAGAACCACCTGTCAAACGAAGCTTCTAATGAATCTACGGCAAGTATTTACACATTCATTTGGTTGAAAACGCTTGACCAAGTAGTTCATTTGCAGTTACTGCACTAGCAGTAAGGTTTTTATTTGTTCACTTCAAAATCATTAATAACAAGACGCCCGCTAGGCGTTAACTCGGGCTACTTAAAATATATACAACATATTAAAAGATTAATACGAACTATGAACAATAAAAACACAGAAACCAAGGTGAAACCTAGCCATGCTGGTGTAGTAAAACATTGAGATGGTGGCCATACTGGTTTACCAAAACAATGAGATGGTGGCCATACTGCGTACCAAAACAATGAAATGGTGGTCATACTGGTGTACCAAAATGAAATGGTGGCCATACTGGGGTACCAAAACAATGAAATGGTGGTCATACTGGTGTACCAAAATGAAATGGTGGCCATACTGGGGTACCAAAACAATGAAATGGTGGCCATACTGGTTTACCAAAACAATGAGATGGTGGCCATACTGGCATACCAAAACAATGAAATGGTGGTCATACTGGTGTACCAAAACAATGAAATGGTGGCCATACTGGTGTACCAAAACAATGAAATGGTAGCCAGACTGGTGTACCAAAACAATGAAATGGTGGCCATACTGGTTTACCAAAACAATGATGGTGGCCATACTGGCATACCAAAACAATGAAATAGTGGTCATACTGGTGTACCAAAACAATGAAATGGTGGCCATACTGGTGTACCAAAACAATGAAATGGTGGCCATACTGGCATACCAAAACAATGAAATGGTGGCCATACTGGTGTACCAAAACAATGAAATGGTGGCCATACTGGTGTACCAAAACAATGAAATGGTGGCCACACTGGGGTACCAAAACAATGAAATGGTGGCCATACTGGCGTACCAAAACAATGAAATGGTGGCCATACTGGTGTACCAAAACAATGAAATGGTGGCCATACTGGTGTGCCATAACAATGAAATGGTGGCCATACTGGTGTGCCAAAACATTGAAATGGTGGCCATACTGGCATAGCAAAACAATGAAATGGTGGCCATACTAGTGTAGCAAAACATTGAGATGGTGGCCATACTCGTGTGCCAAAACATTGAAATGGTAGCCACACGGGTGCACAAAACAATGAAATGATGGCCATACTGGTGTGCCAAAACATTGAAATGGTGGCCATACTGGTGTGCCAAAACATTGAAATGGTGGCCATACTGGTGTACCCAAGCAATAATACACACTTGATGAAAGTAATGTATAAAGTGTTTAATTACAATAATAAACAATACAAGCAAAAATAAAGGAAACCACATACAGCATTCACAGACAAGTCAGTTCAGTTCAGTTAAATGTCAACCTCGATGAAGATGTAAAACACAGCATGTTTACCTTTCACTTCCAAGTTGGCTTTATCAACTTTCTTTGTTCTTTGATTTACAGCACTTGAGCAACATTTTCAGGACAATTTAATTAATATTAACACATGTAAGATCATGTAAATTGATCGAGAACACATTGATCGAGAATTTTCGTATAAAGTTTGATCGAGTACTACACATTTTCAGCGTACGGTTA
>OZ036007.1:11167210-11169710 GCA_964035015.1 Corallium rubrum
TCTCGAAGCTTTAATGGTTGAAAACTGCTTCATTTTGTTCACTAAATACGTCAAACGTCTTACTCATAGCATCTAACCTCTTCTAGTCTTCTTGTAGGAACTTTTATGACAATATTAAAGCAAAATTCACTGTATTTCATCGAAATGTTCTTCGACAACTTTATGTTTTGGTCGCCATATTGGATTTTCTCGTGAAGGAAAAACCATCCTTCAAAATCCGCATAGGCATTTCATTGGCTTTCCGGTAGATTCCGGTTGTTTACTAGCCAATCAGAATGCTTAATACTCATTGAAATTTGCACTGTATTTCATTTTTCTGCACTGTATTACATTGAAATTGCACTCCTCTCGACCAATCAGGATGTAGTAATTTTGTCATGTATATTATTAAGAAACTAACTTCATTTTTATAACCCTATCAGTCATATCTAAACTGTTCTCCATAGAGGTCCAGTAAGGGCTATCCCTCACTGGTCCAGTGTTACTACAGAAGCCAAGGAAAGTAGACTATCCAGAGAAAGCAGGTAGCAGAGGTGAGAGGTAAGTACTGCGATAAGCGCTGTGTTAGAATGTTGGGTTGAAAATACTTCTGTATGTATTCCCTATATGTACACTTGTGAAGGTGGCAAGAACAACAACACAATAGCAATATAAATAACAACAAAAACAACAACAAAACAACTACAACACAATAACAATACTATTGTTCCCAGTAGACCGCGAACACCCTGGTTTCACATAGTCATCGGAAGAAGGCAGTTGGTTAGTTTGAAGCTTTCAGAAAACCGTAACGTGATCACACTGTTGTGTCTGCTCATGTGAAAACACAAACAGCTCTGGCTAAGCGATTCGACAGTCAAGGGCAGTCAAAATGAGTCGCTTCACCTATTTAAACAAAGAACAACTTCGACTACAGTATCTGGATGACGAAAATACTTTTGTTCATCTTTTTGAAGACGCTAGAGCTTTCGTTGAGATGCTTCAATGCTCTGCTCATGTCGATACGGTTGAGAGTAAACTAGTGCTGCTCCCAATCGATTATTTTTTCGTTTTTCCCCACAATCGATTATACTTAACAATAATCAGATCATCTATAACAACCCTGCACAGCATGATGCCGGAATGATTTAATCTTGTTTTGTTAAACAGATAAGTAATGACTGATTACAAACACACCTTAGTTAAACCAATTATTCATAAACTGATTAGCCAATAGTATCACAGTATCATTTAGGAGTGTCAAGTGTAAACTAAACATCGTCTCTGTCTTGTCATGTCTCCTGTGAACTGTGAGAGCACGAGAAAGTGCGCAATCTACAACCGTGATTAAACAGTGATTTAAAACGTGAATAGTGACTGAATTGTTGGGTGAAATCCCCAAGAAATTTAGTAAAAACTTTCTAAAAGCACCCCCTTCCTTTGAATGGACAAACTACCATGGACATGTCGTATTTAATTCATGACATATTTAATCAATACGATTAATCGATATTAATCGATTGTTTACAACGATTAATCGATTACGAAAATGAACCGATGGGAGCAGCTCTAGAGTAAACGAATAACAATCAAGGTGCGACCACTTAAGCTCAAATTTCAAGCATGAGAAAATCGTATCACGTGATCTATTTAAGACAGGCCGGGGTAGTTATAATAAATGATTCTTTTGCGGTTTACTGGGAACAATAGTATACATGTAATAACAACAAAACAATAAGAATAATAAATAACAATAAAAATAACAACAATAACAACAACAACAACAACAACAACAACAACAACAATACAATACAATACAATAACAAAACAACTATAACACAATACCAACAGAGAGTGTATACAGTTGTACACACCTGAAAGCATAGCAGTAACTGAGAGAATTTCATTGGAGCAGTTGAATTCACAGCTGGCAATAACCATCTTGGCAAGCTGTGGGTCCAGAGGGAACTCGGCCATCATAGAACCAAGTTGTGTCAAGTCACCATTGTCATCCAGAGCACCAAGGTAGTTCAATAACTCGAGTGCTCTCATAAGAGTTTCAGGTGCTGAAAAGAACAAAACAGTTATGGATGTGGCGAAGTGAGATGCCAAGACGTTTTTGAACAAAATACCAACATTCTGAGCAAAGCCCTTCATCAGAGTAAAATCTACTAAACTAAAGACAAAGTCATGAACTACGATATATGTATGTTACATTGCAAGACCTTACGTTGTGAAACCTTACGTTACCTTGCGAGATCTTGCGTTACCTTGTGACACTTTACGTTGCGTTGTGAGACTTTACGTTACATTGCGACACCTTAGGTTACATTGTGAGACTTTACGTTACGTTACGTTACATTGTGAGACCTTACGTTACATTGTGAGACCTTACGTTACGTTATGAGACCTTACGTTACGTTGTGAGACCTTACGTTACCATACGTTACATTGTGAGACCTTACGTTACGTTATGAGACCTTTCATTACGTTGTAAGACCTTACGTTACGTTGTGAGACC
>OZ036007.1:11174710-11199710 GCA_964035015.1 Corallium rubrum
AGCTTTTACCAATGCAAACAAAGTTTTTGCTGCAAAATGTGTCGAACTCAAACGACTAGGTTTCGCCAAAGTTGAGCATACGCCGCCGATATGCGAAGAAGATCTACAAAAGTTGTACGAGAGTGGTGTGTTTTGTGTAAACAACCCGACAACACTGCAAAATAAAGTATTTTTTGAAGTGATGCTATACTTTTGTCGTCGCGGTCGACAAAATCTCCGTCAACTAAAAAAAAACGATTTTCCCTTGAACACCGATGCCCAAGGCAACAGGTATGTTTGCAAAACCACAGACGAATTAACGAAAAACAGAAGGGAAAACGACGAAGGCTTCGAGGGAGGTGTGATGTTTGAAAAACCTGGCACTGCAACTTGTCCTGTAAATTCCTTCGATATGTATGTCAAACACCTAAATCCATGTAATGAGTTTCTTTTCCAACGTCCAAAGAAGAAAGATTTAATAGTGGAAAATTTACCGGACGAAGTGTGGTACGACAACATGGTTGTAGGAGAACGCACCCTCGGTGAAAAGATGAAAAATATTTCCAAACAAGCAAATCTTTCAAGACTTTATACAAACCACTCCATAAGAGCCACATCAGTTACTATCTTGGATAAATCTGGATTCGAAGCAAGACACATCATGGCAGTAAGCGGGCATAAAAACGAAGCAAGTATTCGGAGTTACAGTAAAACAGACATTTCAACCAAAAGAAGAATGTTGGAAACGCTGTCGGCTGAGTTAGTTGTCCAAGGTGTCAGTCAGGAAATACTTCCGAATCAAGAACAGTCATCTCCTAGTTTAACCCTTTCCCAAGAAGAGGTTTTTATCCAAAATACTCACACTGAAAATAGGAGGACTTTTAATTTTTATAACTGCAATGTCAATATCTCGCAGTGAGTGAAAGTTAACTTTTGCTTGTTTTGAACCTCTTTGTTAATAAATGACATATAGTTAAGTGGATTTGCTGCACTTTAAGGGTTTCCTTTATTTGACGGGTTTATCGTTTATTTTTTTCTGGCCTATTGTTTATTCATGATAACATCACGAGTTCAAGGTCTTGTAATGTTATAACGTAAAGTTTTTCTATAGTAGAAAAAAGCATGTTGTTGAGTTGTTTATCTTGTGTCCTTCAAATTACATTTTTAGGTGTAAACGCACATTACATGCATAATAAAACAATTATTGGATTCGGTTGAGCATGACACCGAGATTTATCAAGGCCTCGGTTTGTGTTATCCACCTCAGCCTTCGGCTTCGGCAGATAACACAACCTCGGCCTTGATAAATCTCGGTGTCATGCTCAACCTCATCCAATAATTGTTAATTATCGGGTGTTTTGTGTTGGTTTTCAGTTTCATTTTTTTGCTTCAAAACCACCTCACCCAACCAGCAACATCTGATAAATTAAAAAATTAACAATGATTTTAAAACTGCAACAGCAATTGTTATATAGCTAGAGTTTCACTGGATACAACGATGACTGTCATTGGTTGGTTTGTGGTCATATGACCTTAGCTAAGTTTCAATGTCTACCGAGCGGGCAATAATTGAGAACTTATTGCCTGCTCGGTCAATAAGTTTTCAATTGTTGCCCACTTGCCCGCTAGAACTTTGAACTCTTCACGGCATCCTATAAACAAAAGCTTGTTTGGTACGAAAAAAAATATATTTATATATTAACTGGAGAAATGTATTGCTGTTCTTTTGTTCTGAGACTCATATTTGTTTGGTTGAAGTGAAATTACGGAGCCAGGCGAAATGTTTTGGTAATTCTTTCAGTTTGCCTTTTGTGTACTTTCCCTTGATAAACGTCAAAATTATTCAGTGAAACTCTAGCTATATAACAAAACACTTAATGTCTGATCCCTCAGGAAACAGTTAGTTTTGTTTTCCCTCGAGTCTCAAGGTTTCTGCTCCAGTTTCTGCTTGAGGTTTCTGCTCCAGTTTCTCTCTGGAGCAGACATTAAGTGCATAATATTACAACCCTCCTCCCCCTTAACTCTTAACACTTTATAGTCCATTGGCCACTTTAAGAATTTTATTCTGGCTAACGCCAGACGATTTTATTCAGCATATGGGACGGTCTTGGGCTATAAAGGGTTAACAGAGTATCAGGTGTGCAGTGACTCCAGTGAGGAGAATATTATATCCTGGCTGTTTGTCATGCTCATAAGGAGATACTTAATGCATTAGATATTGATGCAATTTGCAAGTCATTTGAAGTTACATTGTATGGTTTGTACCTTACAAGTATAGTTATCTTAAAGTGGGACACCCTCAACTTTGAAAAGCTTCCAGAGCCCCTGAGAATATATCTCACCTCTTGTCCAGTCAGAAACAGAAGCAAATCACCATCAACCTCTTCACACATGTGAATTTGTACTACGGTTCTAATTGCTGCTTCTAAATAATCTCGTTCAGGTTCTGGAGTGTAAAAGACCTCGACAGGATGTGTTCTTCCCGGAACATTTAATAACGGACAGTTATTGAAATATTCTTGAAATTTTCCAGCATCCAATGTGGCACTCATGATCACAATTCTAATATCTTTTCTTTGGGAAACCACCTAAACAGGAAATTACATTCATAAGGAATACACACCAACTAAAGCTAGGAGTACGCAGATATGAACTCTCACTATCCAAGCTTACACATTTTAATTTTCTTCTACAACAATGTACATACAGTATACTGCACAGTGTAAGTCACTATGTAAACCACAGAGTAGTTGAAGTAAGCTGTTGGCAAATGTAAATTGATATGTATTTTATTTTTCTTTACATGATTGACATCCACACAAAATAAAATTAGAGTCATTTCTATGAGAGCTGATAAGATGCAGCTTAAACAAGATACAACCTGACCCAGGGGCCGTCCTCAGAAAATTTTGCAGAGGGGTTGTATGCTCAATTTTACCGACTGCCGTTTAGAAATCGTTTTCAAAACGCTCTGTCACTCATCAGTACCAGTACTTGCCGAGTCTGGCCACTGGCGGGTGCTGACTGAAATTTCTTGTCTGCTGACTATAGAACAAATAAAGCAATTCTTGGGGGGGGGGGGGGGGGGGTCACACACCCACACCCCACCCTAGCTCCAGCCCTGACCTATTTATATTTTTTTAACAAGTAATGATTTGTGTAAGATGTGATCAAAATGTTTGTACCTTTAATTCATATCAACACTGCCACTTAGGAGCACATATGACTATGAATTTGCAACCTTAGCTCTCCATCTGAGTGTCAGTGGCCCAATGGTTAGAGCATGTAACCAGTCATTAGAAGGTTGCAGGTTCGAACCCTGTCTGTTCTCAGAAAACTTTTCGGAGTAATTGAGCTTGATAAATGTCCAAAAAAGCCTGTTATACTGATACAGTACTGCTCAGAAATAACCTAACAGTACGGTTGAGGTTAAGTTAAACAATGATTATCCTGGGTGCCAGAGGTTTTTCGATGCTTGTGGGGGATAACAGGAGCACACGAGGAAGCCAGGCGGTAAAGTGGGTGGGGCCAACCCAGAAGGCGAGCGTGAAAAACCTCTGGAACACCGAGCCGTGTTTTACTGTTTTGATTTGAAATTTGAAACTGCTGTACCCAAGGGCCATACGAGTAATGATATTTTAACAATCCAGAGTCAACTCTATTTTGTATTTCTCAAACAAGTATAATAATGCTATCGTCTCGACAGTCTTCTATACATTAAACCACTAAAAATTGATCAAATTAATTTCATAAAACTGGTTTGATTTTAGTTCGCGCGATGTAACGCTGCCCGATATTCACTATAAACTTTCAAATCCACCATCTGTTACTTGTCATGCAGACACTCAGACAGTTATAACTTCCAAAATATGCATTGTTGAACGCTATCTTGTACGTATGTTGTTATAAATTTCATATGCTTCCCTTTGATGTATGGCTTATGTTTCTGGGTTATATGGAATTTTTTCAAATGTCCAAAATGTTCACTCAATAATTACATATTTATTTACTTAACGTCTCACATGAAGTCGGTTATAGAATTTCAGATGTTTAATTATATTAAACACAGGAACTTGAATGATTTGAACTACACTTCAAATGAAAGCTTATAGATTTCTAACAACAGTCTTACAGGATATATTTCAACGATGCTATCTTGTTGTTTGTTACTGTATATATATATTTTCAATGATGAAGACGTCTCGTCGCTGACGTCGCTGTGTGATTGAGTGATTCAATCAAAGAAATCAACGGACACAACACGAGCATTACAGCATTTTTCAGAAAGTCGTGTAGCCAATATCATAAAGCTCTTGACACATAGCTAGAACCAGTTGGAAAATGAGAGATTTATCCAAAACCAGTTGGTAACATGGCAAAGACATCACGCTGTTGCATGAAATTGAACAGACATTCAGCTTGATTCTCACTGAGCTGGCAAACCTTGGGAGAATGTTTTAAAACATTATCCACACACTCAGAGAAATCTTCGCGAAAAAGTAAAGTCATTTTACCAAAGAAATCTTTGTTTACATGTAAAACGATCAAGCAACAGCAGAATTTTTTGCGTTTGTGAATCCTATGAAATTCGAGACTAGAATTGACATGATGTCCAAATTTGAACATGAGCATTCGATATTCAATAAAATACCTCACTAGATACGTATTTTTATTTTGACAAGAATTCACATCCAAATTTCTGACTAAAAATGTCATCTTAGTATTTTGATTGGTTCGGCGGGATCAGAGGAATCGCGCTCTGGTCCAGAGGTTCTTCCCGCTCGCCTTTTTACTCCCTCAAATACCCCCTATAATCCCCTGCTAACCCCCCTGCGAGCATGGAAGAACCTCTGGCACCCAGGGTAAACAATGATAGAAATGGTAATAAACTTTAGTAAAGCACGATAAAATTATCTAGTAATACAGAAAACAGTCCATATTTTGATTCATAGTGATTTAGAGACAGTTTAACTAACACTAAACAGAGTTATATTATGATTAAGCTGAGGTTAAACGTAGGTTTGACCTCGGTTTTTGTTAGGTTGTTTCTGAGCGGTACTGTAGTATACCTCTTTCAAAAGCCCCATCAGTATGTCTGTTGCTAATGTTCTTTCATGAGCCTCATCAAGTAAGATGACATCATATCTGTCTAACAATGGATCAGTCATGGCTTCCCGAAGCAACATTCCATCAGTCATGTACCTTGAAAAAGGGAAGTTTATAAAGAATCTTGTTTAAATAAAATAATAAAGATGCTGTTTTTGGCCTGGCCAGCTAAGAATAGGTTTTAAAAAAAGAACTAAAAAACAGACATACTTCATTGCTGTTCTTGCACTGGTACAATCTTCAAATCGAATGCTGTATCCAACTTCCTGCCCAATAATTACATCCATCTCATCAGCTACACGTTGTGCAACACTCATTGCAGCCACTCTCCTGGGTTGTGTACAAGCAACACCTTTACGGCGATCCTTTCTTCCCTCCACACACCATTGTGGGATCTAAGGAAAAGAAATAAATAGATATATATGTATGGTTTGAATTCAATAAAATTGTATAATGGTGTTACTTATGGGGCGACAACTACCAGAATGATTTACCAGTACACTCTATCTAAATTTACTAGTACTGTACTATTATAGGCCTTGCTATAAGGGGTGCGCGATCACACGTGCGCAAGCTCGAAGAACCAAGCGATTGGCTGTACGTGCAAAATATGGATATTTTCTGGAATGACCCATTTGGAAACTTCCAAACCATGTGCTGAAAATTAAATTGTAACCAACAATTGCTGAAAAGTAAATTGAAACAAACAATAACATCATCATGCAAATGACTATAATTTGGGGGTTAGGAATGCTAGGGTGCCTGGTAGCGTAAGCACAACAAAACTGTCCCTCCAATGATCCCAAGAACACCAGTTGCTCAATGTTCTTTACCAGTCTTTCAACTCTTTTGTGTGTGATAGTAAACAATTTATCTGACTTGCCTATATTTTAATTTTTTTTCGTTTTTATTTTAATACAGTGAATGTCTTGTTAAATAAAATAAAAAAGATTATTAAAATTAAAAACTTTATCCTATATTTAACAGTTTGAATTTGAACACTGGTGCAACGTCTTTGCTGAAGCCGGTCTTTCTTGACCTTGGCAAACTGAAGTACAGTAAGTGTTTTATACACAAATATTACTTAAAAATACGACTCACGGACACTCTAGAACTTATAATACTACCTGAGTAGTCTTCCCAGAGCCTGTTTCTCCAACTAAAACGATACATTGGTGTTTGTCGAGCATGTCCATAAATGTCTCCTTGTATTCCCAAACAGGCAATTGCAGCCTCTTTTTAAGAATTTCGTAGTATCTTTCGGAATAAGGCCGTGCTGTGTAGGGATTCAGTTTTATCTTCATCTTTAAAGCCTCGAACTCTCTACAAAGAAACAGAAACGTTGGTAAAGAAAACACAAAAGCCACAACGAAGGAAATAATTAGGAACAGCTCAATCGACGGAGCTCGCCGAGTCGCCGGCTGCTTCGTGACTTCGAGGAGAAGTATCTCGTCTTATTTTTGAGTACTTACTCTAGTTCTTTGGATTTTTTGGTCGCGTTGGAGTTCGTGACATCGACATCCAGTCTTCGTTTAGACATGGTTATTTAAAATATGTTTTTGTCCTCCAAACGACCAAAAGACACGACTCAACCACGTTTCTCCCTCACTTTTCAACTTTCGAACCGTAATTATATCCCAGAATTCACTGCTCTGAACGCGGGAGGGAGTAGACTGGGACGAGTGAGTTTTAATTTTGATTGATTGATTGATTGATTGATTGATTGATTGATTGATTGATTGATTGATTGATTGATTGATAATAAAACTTCAGCTCCCAGACTGTTCAAAGGGCCCCCATTGTTATTATACTGTCTATAAACGCCAGACGATGTCACTCGTCAAGTAAAAATCTCTTGCAGTACTCAAAGGGTCAGATTACTGGCAACATAAGTCACGAACAGCTCGTATAAACGGTCAATTCTTGAATAAGCCGCAGCTAATTTTGGATTGCTTCAATCCTGGGCTTATTTTAGTCGCGGCTTATTTTGCCTCGTATAAAAGACCCTGTTGTCATCTTATTATAAATGTATGAGTAGGTGGGTGGATAAATGAATGGATGACTAAATGGATGCATGCATGCATAGATGCATGGATGGATGGATGGATAGATTAATGAATGAATGGATGAATGAATGAATGAATGAATGAATGAATGAATGAATGAATGAATGAATGAATGAATGAATGAATGAATGAATGAATGAATGAATGAATGAATGAATGAATACAGTGAATAAATGAATGAATAGATGGGCAGCCTACAGAACAGGCGTTTTAGTAGCGCGAGAAGGAAGGGTTGATTATAGCGTTTCAAAATTGTCGTTTCTTACTACATCGATCATAAGTATAAATTGATCCCTTTATCTACACCACATGTTTTATTTACATTTTTACATTTTTACCTCCCTGTCCCCAAGTAAACCTAGTGCTCTGTGCCACTCTTTCGTGAAACTGTGTTTCTGGTCAGTATTATAGCCAAGGATAGTCCAATTGAACGAAGCCATTACCGTTGTAATTCAGTTCCTCAACCTGATCAATTCATTTGACGAAGTTTGTTGAGTAATTTTCTGCTTTGAATTTGATTGGTGTTTGAGCAATAATCCTATTTTTTTGTAATATTTAAAACACGAACAGGAGTGTTTTATCAGATATAAAGCACGAGGCGAAGCCGAGTGTTTTAGATCTGATAAAACACGTTCTGCGAGTGTTTTGAATGGCTTTAAAAACGATCACCATTTGGTAAGTTGGTTGGCGTAGTAATTTTGAAAAATAACGTTGTGTAAGGCGAGAAAATCAAAGCTAAAGTTTATGTAAATCAGGAGAATGTTTTATCACATATAAAACCACGATACGGTTATGATTCTTATTTGTGTTTTCCTCATGAATTATTAATGAGTTTTTGAAGTACTGTATAATAAACGAGCAGGAGTGTTTTATCAGATATAAAGACACGAGGCGAAGCCGAGTGTTTTTAGTACTGTATAATAAACGAGCAGGAGTGTTTTATCAGATATAAAGACACGAGGCGAAGCCGAGTGTTTTTATATCTGATAAAACACGAACTGCGAGTTTATTATACGGCTTCAAAAATGAACCACTTGGTAAGTTGATTGGCGGAGTTAGTTTGAAAAATAACCTTGTCTAAGCCGAGAAAATCAAAGCTAAAGTTTATGTAAATCAGGAGAAATCTTTATCACATATAAAGATACGATACGGTCATGATTTTCTTTTGTGTTTTCCTCATGAATTATTAATGAGTTTTTGAATATCTGATAAAACACGAACTGCGAGTTTATTATACGGCTTCAAAAACGAACCACTTGGTAAGTTGATTGGCGGAGTTAGTTTGAAAAATAACCTTGTCTAAGCCGAGAAAATCAAAGCTAAAGTTTATGTAAATCAGGAGAAATCTTTATCACATATAAAGATACGATACGGTCATGATTTTCTTTTGTGTTTTCCTCATGAATTATTAATGAGTTTTTGAATGGTTGATAAAAACCCCCAGAAGCCAATCAAATTCAAAACAGTTAGCGTCTCACAAATTTTCTCAAATGAATTGAGCAAGCTGAAAATTGAATTGGAACGACTGACACTTCTGTGCTCTACAGTTAAAAAGGTGAAATTATCCATATCTTTCATAAAGTTTTCTGATCAGTGCTAAAAGTGAACTTGTAGATGATTTGTATGAAAAACTCGACTTTTTAAACTTTTTACTACGTGGATTTTCATGAATGTTTGGTATGTTGTTTCTGAATGCATATTAAGGTGCTGAAAAGTTAAACCATTTCTCTTGCAATTAAATTGTTTGATGTTAAACCGTAGACTGAATGGACTGTCTTCATGAATTGTTTGATGTTAAACCGTAGCCTGAATGGACTACTGTCTTCATAAGACCGTAGTCTTAAAGTGCAAATGAAGCGAAAATTAAGTCAGTCTTATTTGAAAGAACACTTAAAATGGCAGAGTAACATCTTTTGTAGTTTTTCGTTTCATTGCTTCGTTGTTGAGATATTTGAGTTTATTTGATATGCAAATAAAACATTTTGATGTCAAACGTGCAAAATGAAATGATCGGAGAAGGTTATATATATCTTTGCTATTATCAAACATAATCACTTGAAAATCTAGGAGAAACACATTCACAAGCTTCCTTTTTAGTGGGCGAGTTTCAGGGTGTTCGCGCGCATCATTTTTCAAAAAAACTAGCAAACTCCACTCAAAGCAAACATGCTGTTTAAAATAGACAAAGTATAGATACAGTTTCTGGATGTTTAACACTGTTATTCTGCTGTTGTTGGCTCGCTAGCAAGTCTGTTTGCCATTGCTTACTTTGTGGGGAGCCCGCCAAGAGCCCGCCAATTCCTTTGCAAAATGATGCGCGCGCAATACCCTGAAATTCGCCTATTAAATTTGGTTTGATAATAGCGAAGATATATAACTTTCTCCGATAAATCACACATGTGACGTCAAGACGTTTAATTTGCATATCAAACAAACTGAAATATCTCAAAAATGAAGCAAGGAAACGAAAAAGTGCGAAAGATGTTACCTTGTCATTTGAAGTGTTCTTACAAATAAAACAGGCTTAATTTTCGTTTCGTAATAAATATAGATTCTGTCAAGTGCATATCTCGTCATACATCGCTCTCCCTGGGTCCTGATGCTCCAGACAGAACTTCGTACGAAGACGTCGGCTGAAGTTCGACTTCAATTGGTAATTGTTCTAACTTGACACCTTCTTGAACCTTCCCCAAGCCGTTATTTGTCGTGTTATGGTTTCCATCTCCAGCGCTCCCTTCAGTTCTGTGGTCATTGTCCGCTTGCTGGAACACACTGTCGTTGGACAATGCTGCTAGGCTCAACGTTTGTTCAGCGGATCCTTCACTCGCTCCTGACAACAACCTCACACAAAGGGGAGAACCCGTGTCTAGATATTCCTATAGAAACAAAAATTGGATATGTTAAAAGATTTGTGTATCAGTATTAAGTATAGGTTAATTAATGGTCACGAGTGTGATATAGGTTCATAGATAATGGAAGCGGAACTGGATAGGAAACTTACGAAACCGGAAACGATGTTTGCACAACTCGCTATGGTAATTCTACACTTATAAGCGGGCAATGCATCTAACGGGTGGTCCCACATGGCTAAAATCAGACACTGCTGAACTTAAGTGATATTACACTTTTGTCTAATTTCAGCAAAGGTGCATTAGCTGCTTTTAAGTGTGTAATTACCATAGCAAGTTGTGCAAACAACGTTTCCAGTTCCTTAACCTCGTTTGAAGTTTCCTATCCAGTTCCCCTTCCATTATCTATGATAGGATTCAACATCGCGAGTGAAGCTTAAAATGTATATGAAATGAAAATTAAGTTTGTTTAATTTGGAAGAACTCTTGATATTGTAAAGTAACATCTTCTACAGTTTTTCCGTATCTTACTTCATTCATGAGATCTTACTATTTGTTTGATATGTAAATGATCACACTGCATACGTCACATTGTATAATGAGTTACTGAGAAATCGTGCATATCATTGACATTAATCTGTTCAATCGCTTGAACCTGTGTTTGTTTAAAGTCATGAGACAAATACACCTACATGAATAGTTTCGTGTGACTTTATTCGATAACTTCAACAATATTCCTAATTTTCCAACAACTCATTATACAATGTGACGTATGCAGTGTGCTCATTTACATATCAAACAAATAGTAATATCTCAAGGAAGATATGGAAAAACTGTAGAAGATGTTACTTTACAATATCAAGAGTTCTTCCAAATTAGACAAACTTAATTTTCATTTCATATACACTTTAACAGCCACGAGGGGCCGTTATCCCATGACACACCCAAAATTACATGAGAAGAGAATAGCTGATTGAAAGCAAGGTTAAAACACATTTGTGATAAACGATAAAATGCTTTGTTTTATTCAGTAAATGTTCATTGTGAATGAAAGCCATTTGCTGTTTAAATTAGCAGTGTCTCGAGCAGTGTTAATCTCATTTGTATGCATAGCGTGATAAGTAGTTTTCCGAGTGGGATAACTACACCTTTTTCAGGTCAAATTCAGAAACTTCCAAACGAATTTCAGACACTTCCAAATGATATTCAGATTGTCCAAATGAATTTCAGACATTTCCAACTGATATTCAAATTGTCCAAATGATATTCAGACATTTTCAAATGAATTTCAGACATTTCCAAATGATATTGAGACATTTCCAAAATGAAGCGAGAGGCTAAAGTTTGCTTGAACAGTAAATAGTTCGGATCAGCTGAGGGGACACATACACCTTTTTTGCCCTGCATTACTCAATAAAAAACATTCAATTGCACTCGTTGAAATAACAATAGCACTTTATTATTAGCGCGAAACGACATTCAATAACGCTTCTGTAACATCAATAGCATTGATTATACATAAAGTGCTATTTTTATTTCAATGAGTGCAATTGAATGTTTTTTATTGAGTAATGCAGGGCAAAAAAGGTACATGTGTTCCCTCAGCTGATCCGAACTATTTACTGTGCAAGCCTCTCGCTTCATTTTGGAAATGTCTGAATATCATTTGGAAAATCTGAATATCATTTGGAAAGGTCTGAAATTCACTTGAATTATCTGAAATTCACTTGGAAAGTTCGGAAATTGATCTGAATTATCTGAAATTCGTTTGGAAGTTTCTGAATTTGACCTGAAAAAGGTGTAGTAATCTCGAAATAATACTGGATTACGGTACGGTGGTGTTCCGGATTGGGGTGAGCGTTCCGTAACAAAAAAATCGTCTGTTTACACTATGACGGTACGGTAAATTTACCATAGCGTAGTGATTTGCAGCCGGAGTGCTAAGCGTAGTGACTACGCTACGGAAAACCACTCCGGAATAGTGTAAACACAACAAAGAAACGTAGTGATTTTTCAACGGAAGACTGACCGTACCGTAATAGTGTAAACGGGGCCTTACTGTAAGTATCTATTGTTTTTAAAATGAAGCCGGAAGTTGGCCATTACTAAGGGACCAGGTGATGGTCTTTCTAGCGTATTCTGGCACCGATATAAACATTTTGTTGAATGAGATGCTGCATCTTTAAAATAAAGTATAGTTCAATATTCTTTTTGGGAACAGCAGACGTTTTAATGTGGTTAAATGTAATTTAAGCGAAGTTAACTGTCGATGTAGTAGGCCCAGGGGCGCACACGCACGGTTCCCATTTGGCGGGGCTTGTGTCTGTAGCGTTGCTGCTATCTTTGCTGGCTTTTGCTTGCTAGCCTGTTGCTCAGCTCTCGTGTCTTTTGCATTTGGATTGTCGCTTGTTCCCCCACCCTTCTCCCACCCCCTTTCAGGTAAGTAAGTTAGACTCGTGTTATACGTAATACATATTCCACTGATTACTCAGTGTGACAGGTGCCGGGAGGTCTGCCTTGGCAGAGTTGTCATGGTGACCTCTTACTGCTTACAATCTTGTCCCGAAGTCGGGATTGCTCAATTGCTTGCCCCGAAGTCGGGATTGCTCAATTGCTTGCTATGTTGCATTGCTCATTGCTTACGGCTAGATTGCTTAGCCTTGGCCACCTATGGCACCTACCTCCAACCAACAACGAAGATCTGGCAGTTAAAGAAGACATAAAGACATTTTTCAGCATGTTTGGTCCCTTAGTATACCCCGATACAGAACGGCCGCTCATTCTGTAAATAGATGATTTACAGAATCTGTTAGATCAAAAGGAAGCGACGAACACCAAACGTGTGACAAAGACAGCTCTAACAGCTTTAACGAATACTTGAAAGAAAGAAGAATAAGTGAGCCGCAAGACAAAGAGTCCATTGCCAGTGTTTTGAAACTGTTTTACGCTGAAGCTAGAAAACATGATGGAACTTCTTATTCAAAAAGCACGCTGACTGGTATGAGATTTGGTCTTAACAGACATTTCAAGTCTTCCCTCGATATAGATATCATCAACGACCCAGCTTTTACCAATGCAAACAAAGTTTTTGCTGCAAAATGTGTCGAACTCAAACGACTAGGTTTCGCCAAAGTTGAGCATACGCCGCCGATATGCGAAGAAGATCTACAAAAGTTGTACGAGAGTGGTGTGTTTTGTGTAAACAACCCGACAACACTGCAAAATAAAGTATTTTTTGAAGTGATGCTATACTTTTGTCGTCGCGGTCGACAAAATCTCCGTCAACTAAAAAAAAACGATTTTCCCTTGAACACCGATGCCCAAGGCAACAGGTATGTTTGCAAAACCACAGACGAATTAACGAAAAACAGAAGGGAAAACGACGAAGGCTTCGAGGGAGGTGTGATGTTTGAAAAACCTGGCACTGCAACTTGTCCTGTAAATTCCTTCGATATGTATGTCAAACACCTAAATCCATGTAATGAGTTTCTTTTCCAACGTCCAAAGAAGAAAGATTTAATAGTGGAAAATTTACCGGACGAAGTGTGGTACGACAACATGGTTGTAGGAGAACGCACCCTCGGTGAAAAGATGAAAAATATTTCCAAACAAGCAAATCTTTCAAGACTTTATACAAACCACTCCATAAGAGCCACATCAGTTACTATCTTGGATAAATCTGGATTCGAAGCAAGACACATCATGGCAGTAAGCGGGCATAAAAACGAAGCAAGTATTCGGAGTTACAGTAAAACAGACATTTCAACCAAAAGAAGAATGTTGGAAACGCTGTCGGCTGAGTTAGTTGTCCAAGGTGTCAGTCAGGAAATACTTCCGAATCAAGAACAGTCATCTCCTAGTTTAACCCTTTCCCAAGAAGAGGTTTTTATCCAAAATACTCACACTGAAAATAGGAGGACTTTTAATTTTTATAACTGCAATGTCAATATCTCGCAGTGAGTGAAAGTTAACTTTTGCTTGTTTTGAACCTCTTTGTTAATAAATGACATATAGTTAAGTGGATTTGCTGCACTTTAAGGGTTTCCTTTATTTGACGGGTTTATCGTTTATTTTTTTCTGGCCTATTGTTTATTCATGATAACATCACGAGTTCAAGGTCTTGTAATGTTATAACGTAAAGTTTTTCTATAGTAGAAAAAAGCATGTTGTTGAGTTGTTTATCTTGTGTCCTTCAAATTACATTTTTAGGTGTAAACGCACATTACATGCATAATAAAACAATTATTGGATTCGGTTGAGCATGACACCGAGATTTATCAAGGCCTCGGTTTGTGTTATCCACCTCAGCCTTCGGCTTCGGCAGATAACACAACCTCGGCCTTGATAAATCTCGGTGTCATGCTCAACCTCATCCAATAATTGTTAATTATCGGGTGTTTTGTGTTGGTTTTCAGTTTCATTTTTTTGCTTCAAAACCACCTCACCCAACCAGCAACATCTGATAAATTAAAAAATTAACAATGATTTTAAAACTGCAACAGCAATTGTTATATAGCTAGAGTTTCACTGGATACAACGATGACTGTCATTGGTTGGTTTGTGGTCATATGACCTTAGCTAAGTTTCAATGTCTACCGAGCGGGCAATAATTGAGAACTTATTGCCTGCTCGGTCAATAAGTTTTCAATTGTTGCCCACTTGCCCGCTAGAACTTTGAACTCTTCACGGCATCCTATAAACAAAAGCTTGTTTGGTACGAAAAAAAATATATTTATATATTAACTGGAGAAATGTATTGCTGTTCTTTTGTTCTGAGACTCATATTTGTTTGGTTGAAGTGAAATTACGGAGCCAGGCGAAATGTTTTGGTAATTCTTTCAGTTTGCCTTTTGTGTACTTTCCCTTGATAAACGTCAAAATTATTCAGTGAAACTCTAGCTATATAACAAAACACTTAATGTCTGATCCCTCAGGAAACAGTTAGTTTTGTTTTCCCTCGAGTCTCAAGGTTTCTGCTCCAGTTTCTGCTTGAGGTTTCTGCTCCAGTTTCTCTCTGGAGCAGACATTAAGTGCATAATATTACAACCCTCCTCCCCCTTAACTCTTAACACTTTATAGTCCATTGGCCACTTTAAGAATTTTATTCTGGCTAACGCCAGACGATTTTATTCAGCATATGGGACGGTCTTGGGCTATAAAGGGTTAACAGAGTATCAGGTGTGCAGTGACTCCAGTGAGGAGAATATTATATCCTGGCTGTTTGTCATGCTCATAAGGAGATACTTAATGCATTAGATATTGATGCAATTTGCAAGTCATTTGAAGTTACATTGTATGGTTTGTACCTTACAAGTATAGTTATCTTAAAGTGGGACACCCTCAACTTTGAAAAGCTTCCAGAGCCCCTGAGAATATATCTCACCTCTTGTCCAGTCAGAAACAGAAGCAAATCACCATCAACCTCTTCACACATGTGAATTTGTACTACGGTTCTAATTGCTGCTTCTAAATAATCTCGTTCAGGTTCTGGAGTGTAAAAGACCTCGACAGGATGTGTTCTTCCCGGAACATTTAATAACGGACAGTTATTGAAATATTCTTGAAATTTTCCAGCATCCAATGTGGCACTCATGATCACAATTCTAATATCTTTTCTTTGGGAAACCACCTAAACAGGAAATTACATTCATAAGGAATACACACCAACTAAAGCTAGGAGTACGCAGATATGAACTCTCACTATCCAAGCTTACACATTTTAATTTTCTTCTACAACAATGTACATACAGTATACTGCACAGTGTAAGTCACTATGTAAACCACAGAGTAGTTGAAGTAAGCTGTTGGCAAATGTAAATTGATATGTATTTTATTTTTCTTTACATGATTGACATCCACACAAAATAAAATTAGAGTCATTTCTATGAGAGCTGATAAGATGCAGCTTAAACAAGATACAACCTGACCCAGGGGCCGTCCTCAGAAAATTTTGCAGAGGGGTTGTATGCTCAATTTTACCGACTGCCGTTTAGAAATCGTTTTCAAAACGCTCTGTCACTCATCAGTACCAGTACTTGCCGAGTCTGGCCACTGGCGGGTGCTGACTGAAATTTCTTGTCTGCTGACTATAGAACAAATAAAGCAATTCTTGGGGGGGGGGGGGGGGGGGGGGGCACACACCCACACCCCACCCTAGCTCCAGCCCTGACCTATTTATATTTTTTTAACAAGTAATGATTTGTGTAAGATGTGATCAAAATGTTTGTACCTTTAATTCATATCAACACTGCCACTTAGGAGCACATATGACTATGAATTTGCAACCTTAGCTCTCCATCTGAGTGTCAGTGGCCCAATGGTTAGAGCATGTAACCAGTCATTAGAAGGTTGCAGGTTCGAACCCTGTCTGTTCTCAGAAAACTTTTCGGAGTAATTGAGCTTGATAAATGTCCAAAAAAGCCTGTTATACTGATACAGTACTGCTCAGAAATAACCTAACAGTACGGTTGAGGTTAAGTTAAACAATGATTATCCTGGGTGCCAGAGGTTTTTCGATGCTTGTGGGGGATAACAGGAGCACACGAGGAAGCCAGGCGGTAAAGTGGGTGGGGCCAACCCAGAAGGCGAGCGTGAAAAACCTCTGGAACACCGAGCCGTGTTTTACTGTTTTGATTTGAAATTTGAAACTGCTGTACCCAAGGGCCATACGAGTAATGATATTTTAACAATCCAGAGTCAACTCTATTTTGTATTTCTCAAACAAGTATAATAATGCTATCGTCTCGACAGTCTTCTATACATTAAACCACTAAAAATTGATCAAATTAATTTCATAAAACTGGTTTGATTTTAGTTCGCGCGATGTAACGCTGCCCGATATTCACTATAAACTTTCAAATCCACCATCTGTTACTTGTCATGCAGACACTCAGACAGTTATAACTTCCAAAATATGCATTGTTGAACGCTATCTTGTACGTATGTTGTTATAAATTTCATATGCTTCCCTTTGATGTATGGCTTATGTTTCTGGGTTATATGGAATTTTTTCAAATGTCCAAAATGTTCACTCAATAATTACATATTTATTTACTTAACGTCTCACATGAAGTCGGTTATAGAATTTCAGATGTTTAATTATATTAAACACAGGAACTTGAATGATTTGAACTACACTTCAAATGAAAGCTTATAGATTTCTAACAACAGTCTTACAGGATATATTTCAACGATGCTATCTTGTTGTTTGTTACTGTATATATATATTTTCAATGATGAAGACGTCTCGTCGCTGACGTCGCTGTGTGATTGAGTGATTCAATCAAAGAAATCAACGGACACAACACGAGCATTACAGCATTTTTCAGAAAGTCGTGTAGCCAATATCATAAAGCTCTTGACACATAGCTAGAACCAGTTGGAAAATGAGAGATTTATCCAAAACCAGTTGGTAACATGGCAAAGACATCACGCTGTTGCATGAAATTGAACAGACATTCAGCTTGATTCTCACTGAGCTGGCAAACCTTGGGAGAATGTTTTAAAACATTATCCACACACTCAGAGAAATCTTCGCGAAAAAGTAAAGTCATTTTACCAAAGAAATCTTTGTTTACATGTAAAACGATCAAGCAACAGCAGAATTTTTTTTGCGTTTGTGAATCCTATGAAATTCGAGACTAGAATTGACATGATGTCCAAATTTGAACATGAGCATTCGATATTCAATAAAATACCTCACTAGATACGTATTTTTATTTTGACAAGAATTCACATCCAAATTTCTGACTAAAAATGTCATCTTAGTATTTTGATTGGTTCGGCGGGATCAGAGGAATCGCGCTCTGGTCCAGAGGTTCTTCCCGCTCGCCTTTTTACTCCCTCAAATACCCCCTATAATCCCCTGCTAACCCCCCTGCGAGCATGGAAGAACCTCTGGCACCCAGGGTAAACAATGATAGAAATGGTAATAAACTTTAGTAAAGCACGATAAAATTATCTAGTAATACAGAAAACAGTCCATATTTTGATTCATAGTGATTTAGAGACAGTTTAACTAACACTAAACAGAGTTATATTATGATTAAGCTGAGGTTAAACGTAGGTTTGACCTCGGTTTTTGTTAGGTTGTTTCTGAGCGGTACTGTAGTATACCTCTTTCAAAAGCCCCATCAGTATGTCTGTTGCTAATGTTCTTTCATGAGCCTCATCAAGTAAGATGACATCATATCTGTCTAACAATGGATCAGTCATGGCTTCCCGAAGCAACATTCCATCAGTCATGTACCTTGAAAAAGGGAAGTTTATAAAGAATCTTGTTTAAATAAAATAATAAAGATGCTGTTTTTGGCCTGGCCAGCTAAGAATAGGTTTTAAAAAAAGAACTAAAAAACAGACATACTTCATTGCTGTTCTTGCACTGGTACAATCTTCAAATCGAATGCTGTATCCAACTTCCTGCCCAATAATTACATCCATCTCATCAGCTACACGTTGTGCAACACTCATTGCAGCCACTCTCCTGGGTTGTGTACAAGCAACACCTTTACGGCGATCCTTTCTTCCCTCCACACACCATTGTGGGATCTAAGGAAAAGAAATAAATAGATATATATGTATGGTTTGAATTCAATAAAATTGTATAATGGTGTTACTTATGGGGCGACAACTACCAGAATGATTTACCAGTACACTCTATCTAAATTTACTAGTACTGTACTATTATAGGCCTTGCTATAAGGGGTGCGCGATCACACGTGCGCAAGCTCGAAGAACCAAGCGATTGGCTGTACGTGCAAAATATGGATATTTTCTGGAATGACCCATTTGGAAACTTCCAAACCATGTGCTGAAAATTAAATTGTAACCAACAATTGCTGAAAAGTAAATTGAAACAAACAATAACATCATCATGCAAATGACTATAATTTGGGGGTTAGGAATGCTAGGGTGCCTGGTAGCGTAAGCACAACAAAACTGTCCCTCCAATGATCCCAAGAACACCAGTTGCTCAATGTTCTTTACCAGTCTTTCAACTCTTTTGTGTGTGATAGTAAACAATTTATCTGACTTGCCTATATTTTAATTTTTTTTCGTTTTTATTTTAATACAGTGAATGTCTTGTTAAATAAAATAAAAAAGATTATTAAAATTAAAAACTTTATCCTATATTTAACAGTTTGAATTTGAACACTGGTGCAACGTCTTTGCTGAAGCCGGTCTTTCTTGACCTTGGCAAACTGAAGTACAGTAAGTGTTTTATACACAAATATTACTTAAAAATACGACTCACGGACACTCTAGAACTTATAATACTACCTGAGTAGTCTTCCCAGAGCCTGTTTCTCCAACTAAAACGATACATTGGTGTTTGTCGAGCATGTCCATAAATGTCTCCTTGTATTCCCAAACAGGCAATTGCAGCCTCTTTTTAAGAATTTCGTAGTATCTTTCGGAATAAGGCCGTGCTGTGTAGGGATTCAGTTTTATCTTCATCTTTAAAGCCTCGAACTCTCTACAAAGAAACAGAAACGTTGGTAAAGAAAACACAAAAGCCACAACGAAGGAAATAATTAGGAACAGCTCAATCGACGGAGCTCGCCGAGTCGCCGGCTGCTTCGTGACTTCGAGGAGAAGTATCTCGTCTTATTTTTGAGTACTTACTCTAGTTCTTTGGATTTTTTGGTCGCGTTGGAGTTCGTGACATCGACATCCAGTCTTCGTTTAGACATGGTTATTTAAAATATGTTTTTGTCCTCCAAACGACCAAAAGACACGACTCAACCACGTTTCTCCCTCACTTTTCAACTTTCGAACCGTAATTATATCCCAGAATTCACTGCTCTGAACGCGGGAGGGAGTAGACTGGGACGAGTGAGTTTTAATTTTGATTGATTGATTGATTGATTGATTGATTGATTGATTGATTGATTGATTGATTGATTGATTGATTGATAATAAAACTTCAGCTCCCAGACTGTTCAAAGGGCCCCCATTGTTATTATACTGTCTATAAACGCCAGACGATGTCACTCGTCAAGTAAAAATCTCTTGCAGTACTCAAAGGGTCAGATTACTGGCAACATAAGTCACGAACAGCTCGTATAAACGGTCAATTCTTGAATAAGCCGCAGCTAATTTTGGATTGCTTCAATCCTGGGCTTATTTTAGTCGTGGCTTATTTTGCCTCGTATAAAAGACCCTGTTGTCATCTTATTATAAATGTATGAGTAGGTGGGTGGATAAATGAATGGATGACTAAATGGATGCATGCATGCATAGATGCATGGATGGATGGATGGATAGATTAATGAATGAATGGATGAATGAATGAATGAATGAATGAATGAATGAATGAATGAATGAATGAATGAATGAATGAATGAATGAATGAATGAATGAATGAATGAATGAATGAATGAATGAATGAATACAGTGAATAAATGAATGAATAGATGGGCAGCCTACAGAACAGGCGTTTTAGTAGCGCGAGAAGGAAGGGTTGATTATAGCGTTTCAAAATTGTCGTTTCTTACTACATCGATCATAAGTATAAATTGATCCCTTTATCTACACCACATGTTTTATTTACATTTTTACATTTTTACCTCCCTGTCCCCAAGTAAACCTAGTGCTCTGTGCCACTCTTTCGTGAAACTGTGTTTCTGGTCAGTATTATAGCCAAGGATAGTCCAATTGAACGAAGCCATTACCGTTGTAATTCAGTTCCTCAACCTGATCAATTCATTTGACGAAGTTTGTTGAGTAATTTTCTGCTTTGAATTTGATTGGTGTTTGAGCAATAATCCTATTTTTTTGTAATATTTAAAACACGAACAGGAGTGTTTTATCAGATATAAAGCACGAGGCGAAGCCGAGTGTTTTAGATCTGATAAAACACGTTCTGCGAGTGTTTTGAATGGCTTTAAAAACGATCACCATTTGGTAAGTTGGTTGGCGTAGTAATTTTGAAAAATAACGTTGTGTAAGGCGAGAAAATCAAAGCTAAAGTTTATGTAAATCAGGAGAATGTTTTATCACATATAAAACCACGATACGGTTATGATTCTTATTTGTGTTTTCCTCATGAATTATTAATGAGTTTTTGAAGTACTGTATAATAAACGAGCAGGAGTGTTTTATCAGATATAAAGACACGAGGCGAAGCCGAGTGTTTTTAGTACTGTATAATAAACGAGCAGGAGTGTTTTATCAGATATAAAGACACGAGGCGAAGCCGAGTGTTTTTATATCTGATAAAACACGAACTGCGAGTTTATTATACGGCTTCAAAAACGAACCACTTGGTAAGTTGATTGGCGGAGTTAGTTTGAAAAATAACCTTGTCTAAGCCGAGAAAATCAAAGCTAAAGTTTATGTAAATCAGGAGAAATCTTTATCACATATAAAGATACGATACGGTCATGATTTTCTTTTGTGTTTTCCTCATGAATTATTAATGAGTTTTTGAATATCTGATAAAACACGAACTGCGAGTTTATTATACGGCTTCAAAAACGAACCACTTGGTAAGTTGATTGGCGGAGTTAGTTTGAAAAATAACCTT
The DNA here is from genome assembly GCA_964035015.1 of Corallium rubrum. Classification (NCBI taxonomy): domain Eukaryota; kingdom Metazoa; phylum Cnidaria; class Anthozoa; order Scleralcyonacea; family Coralliidae; genus Corallium; species Corallium rubrum. Next base: position 11,196,238 of record OZ036007.1, read on the forward strand.
GTCTAAGCCGAGAAAATCAAAGCTAAAGTTTATGTAAATCAGGAGAAATCTTTATCACATATAAAGATACGATACGGTCATGATTTTCTTTTGTGTTTTCCTCATGAATTATTAATGAGTTTTTGAATGGTTGATAAAAACCCCAGAAGCCAATCAAATTCAAAACAGTTAGCGTCTCACAAATTTTCTCAAATGAATTGAGCAAGCTGAAAATTGAATTGGAACGACTGACACTTCTATGCTCTACAGTAAAAAAGGTGAAATTATCCATATCTTCCATAAAGTTTTCTGATCAGTGCTAAAAGTGAACTTGTAGATGATTTGTATGAAAAACTCGACTTTTTAAACTTTTTACTACGTGGATTTTCATGAATGTTTGGTATGTTGTTTCTGAATGCATATTAAGGTGCTGAAAAGTTAAACCATTTCTCTTGCAATTAAATTGTTTGATGTTAAACCGTAGACTGAATGGACTGTCTTCATGAATTGTTTGATGTTAAACCGTAGCCTGAATGGACTACTGTCTTCATAAGACCGTAGTCTTAAAGTGCAAATGAAGCGAAAATTAAGTCAGTTTTATTTGAAAGAAAACTTACAATGGCAGAGTAACAACTTTTGTAGTTTTTCGTTTCATTGCTTCGTTCTTGAGATATTTGAGTTTATTTGATATGCAAATAAAACATTTTGATGTCAAACGTGCAAAATGAAATGATCGGAGAAGGTTATATATATCTTTTCTATTATCAAACATAATCACTTGAAAATCTAGGAGAAACACATTCACAAGCTTCCTTTTTTAATGGGCGAGTTTCAGGGTGTTCGCGCGCATCATTTTTCAAAAAAACTGGCAAACTCCACTCAAAGTAAACATGCTGTTTAAAATAGACAAAGTATAGATACAGTTTCTGGATGTTTAACACTGTTATTCTGCTGTTGTTGGCTCGCTAGCAAGTCTGTTTGCCATTGCTTACTTTGTGGGGAGCCCGCCAAGAGCCCGCCAATTCCTTTGCAAAATGATGCGCGCGCAATACCCTGAAATTCGCCTATTAAATTTGGTTTGATAATAGCGAAGATATATAACTTTCTCCGATAAATCACACATGTGACGTCAAGACGTTTAATTTGCATATCAAACAAACTGAAATATCTCAAAAATGAAGCAAGGAAACGAAAAAGTGCGAAAGATGTTACCTTGTCATTTGAAGTGTTCTTACAAATAAAACAGGCTTAATTTTCGTTTCGTAATAAATATAGATTCTGTCAAGTGCATATCTCGTCATACATCGCTCTCCCTGGGTCCTGATGCTCCAGACAGAACTTCGTACGAAGACGTCGGCTGAAGTTCGACTTCAATTGGTAATTGTTCTAACTTGACACCTTCTTGAACCTTCCCCAAGCCGTTATTTGTCGTGTTATGGTTTCCATCTCCAGCGCTCCCTTCAGTTCTGTGGTCATTGTCCGCTTGCTGGAACACACTGTCGTTGGACAATGCTGCTAGGCTCAACGTTTGTTCAGCGGATCCTTCACTCGCTCCTGACAACAACCTCACACAAAGGGGAGAACCCGTGTCTAGATATTCCTATAGAAACAAAAATTGGATATGTTAAAAGATTTGTGTATCAGTATTAAGTATAGGTTAATTAATGGTCACGAGTGTGATATAGGTTCATAGATAATGGAAGCGGAACTGGATAGGAAACTTACGAAACCGGAAACGATGTTTGCACAACTCGCTATGGTAATTCTACACTTATAAGCGGGCAATGCATCTAACGGGTGGTCCCACATGGCTAAAATCAGACACTGCTGAACTTAAGTGATATTACACTTTTGTCTAATTTCAGCAAAGGTGCATTAGCTGCTTTTAAGTGTGTAATTACCATAGCAAGTTGTGCAAACAACGTTTCCAGTTCCTTAACCTCGTTTGAAGTTTCCTATCCAGTTCCCCTTCCATTATCTATGATAGGATTCAACATCGCGAGTGAAGCTTAAAATGTATATGAAATGAAAATTAAGTTTGTTTAATTTGGAAGAACTCTTGATATTGTAAAGTAACATCTTCTACAGTTTTTCCGTATCTTACTTCATTCATGAGATCTTACTATTTGTTTGATATGTAAATGATCACACTGCATACGTCACATTGTATAATGAGTTACTGAGAAATCGTGCATATCATTGACATTAATCTGTTCAATCGCTTGAACCTGTGTTTGTTTAAAGTCATGAGACAAATACACCTACATGAATAGTTTCGTGTGACTTTATTCGATAACTTCAACAATATTCCTAATTTTCCAACAACTCATTATACAATGTGACGTATGCAGTGTGCTCATTTACATATCAAACAAATAGTAATATCTCAAGGAAGATATGGAAAAACTGTAGAAGATGTTACTTTACAATATCAAGAGTTCTTCCAAATTAGACAAACTTAATTTTCATTTCATATACACTTTAACAGCCACGAGGGGCCGTTATCCCATGACACACCCAAAATTACATGAGAAGAGAATAGCTGATTGAAAGCAAGGTTAAAACACATTTGTGATAAACGATAAAATGCTTTGTTTTATTCAGTAAATGTTCATTGTGAATGAAAGCCATTTGCTGTTTAAATTAGCAGTGTCTCGAGCAGTGTTAATCTCATTTGTATGCATAGCGTGATAAGTAGTTTTCCGAGTGGGATAACTACACCTTTTTCAGGTCAAATTCAGAAACTTCCAAACGAATTTCAGACACTTCCAAATGATATTCAGATTGTCCAAATGAATTTCAGACATTTCCAACTGATATTCAAATTGTCCAAATGATATTCAGACATTTTCAAATGAATTTCAGACATTTCCAAATGATATTGAGACATTTCCAAAATGAAGCGAGAGGCTAAAGTTTGCTTGAACAGTAAATAGTTCGGATCAGCTGAGGGGACACATACACCTTTTTTGCCCTGCATTACTCAATAAAAAACATTCAATTGCACTCGTTGAAATAACAATAGCACTTTATTATTAGCGCGAAACGACATTCAATAACGCTTCTGTAACATCAATAGCATTGATTATACATAAAGTGCTATTTTTATTTCAATGAGTGCAATTGAATGTTTTTTATTGAGTAATGCAGGGCAAAAAAGGTACATGTGTTCCCTCAGCTGATCCGAACTATTTACTGTGCAAGCCTCTCGCTTCATTTTGGAAATGTCTGAATATCATTTGGAAAATCTGAATATCATTTGGAAAGGTCTGAAATTCACTTGAATTATCTGAAATTCACTTGGAAAGTTCGGAAATTGATCTGAATTATCTGAAATTCGTTTGGAAGTTTCTGAATTTGACCTGAAAAAGGTGTAGTAATCTCGAAATAATACTGGATTACGGTACGGTGGTGTTCCGGATTGGGGTGAGCGTTCCGTAACAAAAAAATCGTCTGTTTACACTATGACGGTACGGTAAATTTACCATAGCGTA
>OZ036007.1:11207210-11262210 GCA_964035015.1 Corallium rubrum
GTTTGTTTGTTTGTTTGTTTGTTTGTTTGTTTGTTTGTTTGTTTGTTTGTTTGTTTAAAAAACCTATAATTTTCTGTGGGCTCACCTTTCAAAGTCTTAATTGCGACTGTGTGTTTTGGTGGCAAACCGGGAACTCCAACAGCAGTCGCCCTCAGAACACGCCCAAACGCTCCTTCGCCAAGTTGGCCGTCTATCTTCAGATGTCTCCTGTCGATCTCCCATTTCTTGTCGACAGGAAGACTGACATGCGCGAAGAATTCGTCTCCATAACTCGCAAGTTTCCCGCGTAAGTCAACGTCATTAGTTAACAAGCCAGAAGAAGATTGGGCCGCATTTGCCGCGAGAAGACGATGTGCGGGGGAGTTGGACGAGCTTTTGGCTTCTTGTTCAACTATGATTCTTATCTCTTCCTCCTTCAGCTCGCGGTGCAAATGCCAACGATACATTAATACAAAAACGATAACAGCAAAAAGGAAAAACAAGATTACAGCTATGACTATACCAATTTCCCAACGTTTCATACCAGATGAAGATGAAGACGAAGCTATACAATGAAAATACAATTCCATCGTTAATTAAACTGCGGTTTAAAGGCGGTTTTCCACTAGGCGACATTTGTCGACCGACTCGACATTTTTCTTTTGTCTTGGCTAATTAGTTCCACTCGAGAGCTTGCGAGAAAAAAGAAAATATCGACTAGTCCGATAACACCTTATTATTATTATTCTCCACCCGGTTCACTATCCCACAATAATCATTTGAAATCATCATGTATGAAGACTGTTGTCTAGATATTGAAGAAATTAGTCTGTTTCAAAATATCAAATAACCTAAGTACTATCATTCGACCTTGACCTGTAGCTCAGTTGGAAGAGCATCGGACTAGTAAACCGAAGGTCGCGGGTTCGAATCCCAGCCGGACCTAGTAGAGTCTTCTCAACTTGTCGGGTGTGGTTCGTCACTCGGACTAACAGTTTGTTATTATTCCCCACCCGAGTTCACTGTCTGATCTGTCCCACAATAATCATTCGAGATTTTAGACCTTTGAAGCGAAATTATTTATTTGTAACGCGTGTCCTATCTATCTGTCGGTCGGTCGGTCGGTCGGTCGGTCGTTCGTTCGTCCGCCGTCCGTCCGTCCGTCCGTCCGTCCATCCGTCCGTCCGTCCGTCCCTCAAATGCAATCCTCAAAAACAAAAAAATAAATTTAATAAGTCACGCAAATCTTTGTGGATAATTTTTTGGGTGACGGAAAATGCGGTTTTCTGGAGGTAAGGGCCACCAGAAAAAGCTGGAGAAGCGAAAGTCAGAGTGAGAGTAAGGGCCCTCACTGTTATGGACCTTGCTCTCATTCCCAGCCGGGCTTCCCCGTGGTGAAGTTACCGAGAGAAGCGAAGATCAGGGTGAAGGTAAGGGCCCTCACCGTTATGGACCTTGCTCTCCGTCGCCGGTGTGTGCTTCACCGTGGGCGAAGTGTGGCCGAGGGGACACCACTTTCCGCCCCGATTTTTTTATTAGTAGAATTTAGAGAGAAAAAAATAAAAAAAAATAAATATATATATATATATATATATATATATATATATAGTTTTGGGTTTGTTCTTTACCTCGCTTATCGTATTACACAAAGTCTAAAGATATTTCAACCATAAACTATATTACAAATTGCAGTTCTTTAATAAGAACTCTAAATGTTCCGTATTTATTCTCAAAGGGTGCGGTGGGTGGGGTAACTTCGACTAGGTGTTTTGGCGAAGCGATCAAAACCAGAGTGAGCTATCTTGTTTTTTTGACATGATTTTAGTGCTTGTAGCTTGGGATGTCCGATTTGATTAAATCGTATTAGATAACTTGTGCATGCGCTTCTTTTTTAATACCTTGTTTTTGGTAAATTGCTAAAAGCGATGTGACATAACGCAGGAAAATGTCACAACTGCGCTACTGCGTGAGAATATTAAGATGTAGCTTCTCATTAATCCCAATTTATCTAGTTGATATACAGTGGGTACCAAAAGTATGAGTCCAGTCCCACTTTTTGCCAAAAATTCGAGAAAAGTGTATCTTCTGAAAAATAAACTTGCATTAGCTACTTGAACATGCGCATTGAGATCTGCAATGTCTCCCACATTTTGTCCTTGAAATATTTTGCCATATATAATTTCAAAAGAAGTTTATCTGATTCTCTACACGCATGTGCCTCAAGGATGGCTAAAGATCTAAGTGAAGGAGTTAGAGGACAAATTATTGCTTTAACTAACGAAGGTTTCTCACAGCGACAAATTGCTGCAAAGATAGGAGTGTCGAAAGGTGCTGTGCAGCGAACCGCGGAAAGGTTCAGAAAAACTCAATCCTATTCCAACCTACCGAAGTCTGGGGGACCAAGGTGTACCACACCACAAAAGGATCAGTTCATAAAAGTAACTTCTTTGCGTAATAGAACAGCAACTGCTGCTAATATTCAATCGACAATTAACGCCACCCGAGAGAAAACAAACAGCAAAACAACAGTAAGAAGGAGATTGGCTGCAAGTGGTCTGAAATTACGCATAGAAGTTACTTTTATGAACTGATCCTCTTGTGGTGTAGTACACCTTGGTCTCCCAGACTTCGGTAGGTTGGAATAGGATTGAGTTTTTCTGAACCTTTCCACGGTTCGCTGCACAGCACCTTTTGACACTCCTATCTTTGCAGCAATTTGTCGCTGTGAGAAACCTTCGTTACTTAGAGCAATAATTTGTCCTCTAACTCCTTCACTTAGATCTTTAGCCATCCTTGACGCACATGCGTGTAGAGAATTAGATAAACTTATTTTGAAATTATATATGGCAAAATATTTCAAGGACAAAATGTGGGAGACAATTGCAGATCTCAATGCGCATGTTCAAGTAGCTAATGCAAGTTTATTTTTCAGAAGATACACTTTTCTCGAATTTTTGGCAAAAATTGAGACTGGACTCATACTTTTGGCACCCACTGTAAATTGGCGCATAATTATTTACTCACGTGCGTCAACGAAGAAAGTGAGGAAGGCATCTTTGTAGACTTTTCCAAAATGATTTCCCACTACGCATGTGTAGCGCCCTGCGTCCGACATTCTCGTATTCCGAATGGTCAAATAATGCTTGAAGAATTCTGTCTTTATTTGAGTTGAATCGGTTTCCAAAGTGTACCTTCCACGCATATCCGCGACATTCATAATTTTGATCATTGAACCATTTATCCACTTATTGAATTCAAAGTATGGCAGTCCGTCACTTGCTGCGAGACAAGCCAAACTGGTTGTTTCGCCTAGTCTGACAGTCACATTCTCGAGATCTTGAACCATTGGCTTTGCCAAGTAGTATTCTGCAAAAAAATGCGTAAAAAAAGGCTCTCGGTGACTACTGACTAGTGCATACGGCATACCGTCGCCGACCTACCGAGGCCAGGGCTCTCCATAAAATAGTCTGGTGTTAGACAGAGTAAAACAGACTGGCATTAGACAGAGTAAAATAGTCTGGTGTTGGACAGAGTAAAATAGTCTGCCGGCGTTAGACAGAGTAAAATAGTCTTGGGTCAGACAGTAAAATAGTCTGGCGTTAGACAGTAAAATAGTCTGGCGTTAGACAGAGTAAAATAGTCTGGTGTTAGATAGAGTAAAATAGTCTGGTGTTAGACAGAGTAAAATAGTTTGGTGTCAGACAGAGTGTCTGGCGTTAGACAGAGTAAAATAGTCTGGCGTTAGACAGAGTAAAATAGTCTGGCGTTAGACAGAGTAAAATATTCTGGCGTTTGAGTAAAATAGTCTGGTGTTAGACAGTAAAATAGTCTGGCGTTGGACACATTAAAATAGTCTGGCGTTAGACAGAGTAAAATAGTCTGGTGTTAGACAGAGTAAAATAGTCTGGTGTTAGAGTAAAATAGTTTGGCGTTAGACAGAGGAAAATAGTCTGGTGTTAGACAGAGTAAAATAGTCTGGTGTTAGAGTAAAATAGTCTGGCGTTAGACAGAGGAAAATAGTCTGGTGTTAGACAGAGGAAAATAGTCTGGTGTTAGAGTAAAATAGTCTGGCGTTAGACAGAGTAAAATAGTCTGGCGTTAGAGTAAAATAGTCTGGCGTTAGACAGAGGAAAATAGTCTGGTGTTAGACAGAGTAAAATAGTCTGGTGTTAGAGTAAAATAGTCTGGCGTTAGACAGCGTAAAATAATCTGGCGTTAGACAGAGTAAAATAGTCTGGTGTTAGACAGAGTAAAATAGTCTGGTGTTAGACAGAGTAAAATAGTCTGGTGTTAGACAGAGTAAAATAGTCTGGTGTTAGACAGAGTAAAATAGTCTGGTGTTAGACAGAGTAAAATAGTCTGGTGTTAGACAGAGTAAAATAGTCTGGTGTTAGAGTAAAATAGTCTGGCGTTAGACAGTAAAATAGTTTGGCGTTGGATACAGTAAAATAGTCTGGTGTTAGACGGTAAAATAGTCTGGCGTTGGACACATTAAAATAGTCTGGCGTTAGACAGAGGAAAATAGTCTGGTGTTAGACAGAGTAAAATAGTCTGGTGTTAGACAGAGTAAAATAGTCTGGTGTTAGAGTAAAATAGTCTGGTGTTAGAGTAAAATAGTCTGGTGTTAGAGTAAAATAGTCTGGTGTTAGAGTAAAATAGTCTGGCGTTAGACAGTAAAATAGTCTGGCGTTAGACAGAGTAAAATAGTCTGGCGTTAAACAGAGTAAAATACTAAAGTCTGCTTCGTTCGAAGACAACGATACGGTAGGCGAAGAGTTAAAATACAGTGGGTGCCAAAACTATGAGTCCAGTCCCAATTTTTGCCAAAAATTCGAGAAAAGTGTATCTTCTGAAAAATAAACTTGCATTAGCTACTTGAACATGCGCATTGAGATCTGCAATGTCTCCCACATTTTGTCCTTGAAATATTTTGCCATATATAATTTCAAAATAATTTTATCTGATTCTCTACACGCATGTGCGTCAAGGATGGATAAAGATCTAAGTGAAGGAGTTAGAGGAAAGATTATTGCTCTAAGTAACACAGCGACAAATTGCTGCAAAGATAGGAGTGTCGGAAGGTGCTGTGCAGCGAACGGTGGAAAGGTTCAGAAAAACTCAATCCTATTCCAACCTACCGAAGTCTGGGAGAAAAAGGTGTACTACACCACAAGAGGATCAGTTCATAAAAGTAACTTCTTTGCGTAATAGAACAGCAACTGCTGCTAATATTCAATCGACAATTAACGCCACCCGAGAGAAAACAAACAGCAAAACAACAGTAAGGAGGAGATTGGCTGCAAGTGGTCTGAAATTACGCAAAGAAGTTACTTTTATGAACTGATCCTCTTGTGGTGTAGTAGTACACCTTGGTCTTCCAGACTTCGGTAGGTTGGAATAGGATTGAGGTTTTCTGAACTTTTCCACGGTTCGCTGCACAGCACCTTTCGACACTCCTATCTTTGCAGCAATTTGTCGCTGTGAGAAACCTTCGTTACTTAGAGCAATAATTTGTCCTCTAACTCCTTCACTTACATCTTTGGCCATCCTTGACGCACATGCGTGTAGAGAATTAGATAAACTAATTTTGAAATTATATATGGCAAAATATTTCAAGGACAAAATGTGGGAGACAACTGCAGATCTCAATGCGCATGTTCAAGTAGCTAATGCAAGTTTATTTTTCAGAAGATACACTTTTCTCGAATTGTTGGCAAAAATTGAGACTGGACTCATACTTTTGGCACCCACTGTACCTATGAAACGAAAATTAAGTTTGTCTTATTTGAAAGAACACTTAAAATGGTAGAGTAACATATTTTGCAGTTTTTCGTTTCCTTGCATTTTAGTGTTTTTGATATGCAAATTAAGCACGTCCATAATAAGTTGTTGAAAAAGTTATATATCTTTGCTATTATCAAATATAATAATCACTTGAAGATCTACATGCTTCATTCAAATTAATTTGGTTTGACAATAGAAAAGATATGTAACCTTCTCCAATAGCTCATTAAGGCGGTTTTCCACTAGGCGAAAAATGTCGCGCGAAGCGACATGTTCTTTTGTCTCGCAAGCTCTCGAGTGGAACTTAATTAGCCAAGACAAAAGAAAAATGTCGAGTCGGTCGACAAATGTCACCTAGTGAAAAACCGCCTTTATGCACCTATAGCTAGTCTGCTACGACGTCAAAATTTTAATTTGCATATCAAACAAACTAAAATAATAATAATAATAATAATAATAATAATAATAATAATAATAATAATAATAATAATAATAATAATAATAATAATTTAATTCTTCAATGCGCATTTACAAAAATTTCTCAATGCTCATAACAATTAACTATTAAATTCCAAGTGCCATTTGCTAAAACTGTTACTTTCCAGACATCCTTTTTCATAAGAGCTTCTAAGGCCTGGAACATTTTAACTAAAAAACTTCGTCATGGTGACACTAGTTTACGCGCTTTCAAATCAGGTCTTAAAATTTACTATAAAAATGCTTTGCTAAATGTTTATAATTGTGATGATCCTCGTACTTGGAAATCCGTTTGCATCAAATGCAGAAAGGCTAGGCCTCTTGACACTTCTCCAAACTGCTATACAGTAACCAGCACATAAATGTTTTATTCAATCATGTAATTAGCAGTTTAATTAGATTAATTTTGTGTTTGTAATTAAGTTTCGATAATGGGATCGCCGTAATTGGGGTTACCTGTGGCGAACTCCCAAGCTCTGCTTATTTCTAATGTAGCGGCTGAAGCTATCATTAAATCATTAAATCAAAGTCAACAATAAAATACCTAAGAGATAAATATTAAGAAAATACAAAGAAAATTATCAAACGCTAAAATCTAGGAATAAGTTTCGTTAAAAAGAAAAGTCTTAAGTTTAACTTTAAAAATGTCAACAGATGTCTCCAATCTTAATTCATTTGGTAGGCTGTTCCAAACTACCGATCCTGCCTTCCTAAATGATCGATCTCCGTAAGTTTTCGTCTTTGTCCTGGGTTCTTGAAGCAAGTTCCTTGAAGATGATCTTAAGCACCGCGAAGTTTGATAAGGTAGCAGGAGATCTTTACGATATTCTAGGGATTTTAGGTTAAGGAAAATTCGAGTGTAGAATATATACATGGAGTCAGATTGTTTAAGGTGGCTCCACACAGGTTCTTGAAAAAGGGAAAATACAAGTTTGAGAGTCCAAAACACCTGCATAAACAGTTACAAAACATAATAAAACTAAATGTTATGCATAATTAAACAGTCTGACAATCAAAAACTGTTACCAAATAAATAGCAACAGTTGTTGCTATGGCAACAATGACGTTTCAAAATGGCTGCCAATTACCCTTCAAACTAATTTAATTCGAAAAAATCTTTGGTGACCCCCAATTGTTTTTCATTAAAACTTTTATTGAAGTATGAGTAATCAGTAGGCCGATTTAAAAAAAATTCGGTAGAAGGAGTAATTTTTTTTCCGGGAAAATCATGTTTGTTAATTTTTTTAAAAATTCGTTCTACAGAATTTTTTTAAAATCGGCCAATTGATTACTCATACTTCCAGGAAAGTTTTAATGGAAAAAAAATTGGGGTTCACCAAAGTGTTTCTCGAATTAAATTAGTTTGAAGGGTAATTGGCAGCCATTTTGAAACGTCATTGTTGCTATAGCAACAACTGTTGATATTTATTTGATAGCAGTTTTTGAATGTCAGACTGTTGAACTATACATAAAATTTAGTTTTATTATTTTTTGGAATTGTTTAATCACGTGTTTTGGACTCTCAAACCTGTATTTTCCACTTTTCAAGAAACTGTATGGAGCCACCTTAAAGCTTTAAAGACCATTAAAGCTAACTTAAATTTAATTCGGCTCTGTATAGGCAGCCAGTGGAGCTCTTTTAAAATGGGTGTAATATCTCAAGAACGAAGCAAGGAAACGAAAAACTGAAAAATGTTACTCTATAATTTGAAGTGTTCTTCTGAATAAGACAAAGAAGAACCCACAGTCAGATAAACCTATTGAACAGAATTACGACAGCGGTCACTACCGACTTTCTGAGACCGACTTTTTTCCTACACGAGTTGCACATGCACATACTATTCGCGAAAATTTCTATATCGAGTCACCGTTCAATTACTTACCAAAAGGCATTACTCGGTATATACGTGTTGCAGATCCCACAGTGTTGCTCACATTGCACATATATACGACGTTTTTAACTAAGTTCTTTACTTTTCTGACAAAAGGATTGTCCTTGTTTGGGAGAACTTCCGAAGCGTTGACTTTGTACCATTTTATCCTGGCCTTCGGGTGAGCTTTTACCGAACAGTTCATTTTGATTGAACCGCGTTTGACAACTGTTATTGTACGCTGTTTCGTTTCAGGGTCTTTGAGGAAAACTAGAAAACATTAGAAATACTAGTACATCACCAGAAGCACACGACTAAAGGCAGTGGCGTAGCCAGCGTTGACCAATTATAATTGGGCGGGCACGAAGTGACATTTCTATTAAAGAAGGGAATAGCATGCCCTGGAACATTTTTTGAAATTTAGGGGTTTTGAAATGGAATTCTGAAGATAATAAAATAATATTTACATTATTTTTTGGAGGATTGCGGCAAACATTTTCGTCAGTTTGACGAAATTAGCGTGCGGTATAGATTCTTTTGTCACGAGTACACAAATCACGCATGGAAAACGCGTGGCCAGGCCACGGACTAGCGTTGGAGATTAGTAGAACAATGAATGACCTCATTGACGCGGATTGGTCGGGCTTGGCCCGTCCTTGGCTACGCCACTGACTAAAGGGCCTGTTTATATGATCCCGGTATACCGGTATCTCGGCTTGTAGATAATTCACTGTTGTTTTCCAAGTTGTGTTTGTATGGACATCGCGGGACGTCCCGTCTGACCGGGGATGGCCCAAGAAAAATTAGAAGTGGCCCAGATCTGGTTCAAGAGTTATTCGTTTTTAAAGCGAGAAGCCCAAACCAGGTGGCGGGACAAATGTTTGTACATATATACTGTGAACGCAATATCCTGGGACCGGGATGAAATTTACTGAACTGCAATGCTTGTAACTTTGAATATTACGGTCAGAATTTCGTCCAAATGGTCAGTTCAAGAGACAAAGCACTGAATAAAAGTGAAATAACTTATAACCCAGCAGAATGAGGGTCCGTTTTTGCTTTTTTGCTCCATTTCCTTAAATTCCCGCGCTTTTTGACTCGGCATGAAATTCATCCTGGTATACCGGGATCATATAAATAGGCCCTTAAATTGCTTATATATATATACTTGTGAGGTTTTAACGTATTTGAATAGAGCAAAAAAAGTTAGTTAATAAGTTATTTTGCCGTTTTTGATTTACTTTAATAGTTTCTGAGATATAAGCCTTTAAACATGCCAATAAATTTCGGCTTTTCGCCAAAAATTTCCGTCGTTCATTTTTAAGCACGGGGGCCTGGGACTCAGGGACCTAAGCCGACCGTCTTCTTAGTTGGAACTCTCGTGCGTACTGGAAAACGGGTGTGAGCTCAACATTTCGATTTTTCAGTCAAATATATGTGTTTTTGTGAATCAATACGCCGAAACGTAGTTGTTTTGGATTGACTCGTTCCTGAGTCCCAGGCCCCAAGGTGTTAAAATGAACGACGGAAATTTTTGAATGTTCAGAAGCCAAAATGGCAGGAACTATTTGACTAAATCAAAAACGGCAAAATAACTTATTAACTGATTTTTTCTGCTCTATTCAAATACGTTAAAGGGAGCACGGGTGGCGTGTGCTGTTAGCACGCTGCCTCTCACCAAAACGTTAAGACCGGTTAGACGGGGTTGGTTGCTTCAACCAAGATCCGATCAATCGGGACGTCCCGGTGTCCATATAAACGTCACTTGGAAAATAACAGTAAATTATCTACAATTCTACTGTGTTAAAAGTTATTTCACTTTTATTCAGTGTTTTGTCTCTAGACCTGACCGTTTGGATGAAATTCTGACCGTAATATACAACTGAGTTTCAAGCATTGTAGGTCAGTAAACTTCATTCCGGTCTACCAAGATATTGCGTTTATATGTACAAACATTTGTCCCGCCTGACCGGATCCTTGGATGGGTGACCCGGCGCTTGGGAATGACCCCGTTGTCGAGCTTGGAACTTATGTGAGTAGAGTTGTGGTTGATCTCTCCTGTGCTTCGAGGGTTTTTCGCCGGGTTCTCCGGTTTTCCTCCCTCCGTAAAATCAACACCTAGATCTTAGCTGGCTGCCACGTTGATCTGCGTCCTAATTAGCGCCCAGTCCTTTATCCTCACCGGTCATTAGAAGGTTCTGGGTTCGTGTCCTGGCTTGGAAACTCAGAATGTTTTTGGAGAATAAAGAGCTAGCATAGACAGCTTTTTCACAACAACATGGTCATTCAAAATATGGTCTGGAAACTCAGCGAAAGTCTTTGGTCTATCTTTTTGTTCGCCTTTATGCATTTTTGTGCACGGTCACTGAACACATTGCATTTTAGTATAATAACGAATTATGCATGCAATAGCAACGTTTCAGTTCAATCACACAACCGTGCTATTCAGTATTAATGTGCATGGTGTAAGATACGGTTCCATATACTTTGAAGTTCGCCAAGTTTGCAGACCATATCTCTAATTGACTATAACAGAAAACATATAAGTTACGCAAACTATGACAACGCAGTACAAGTTTGTTAATTAACTACTAATTTACCTGGAGCGAAACGTTTTGCTGTAGAATAAAGAAAGTAAAGAACAATTAGTCAGATCTTTTAAAGTACTGTATAATAAACGAGCAGGAGTGTTTTATCAGATATAAAGACACGAGGCGAAGCCGAGTGTTTTTATATCTGATAAAACACGAAATGCGAGTTTATTATACGGCTTCAAAAACGAACCACTTGGTAAGTTGATTGGTGGAGTTAGTTTGAAAAATAACCTTGTCTAAGCCGAGAAAATCAAAGCTAAAGTTTATGTAAATCAGGAGAAATCTTTATCATATTTTAAGATACGATACGGTCATGATTTTCTTTTGTGTTTTCTCATGAATTATTAATGAGTTTTTGAAGTGCAAATGAAACGAAAATTAAGTCAGTCTTATTTGAAAGAACACTTAAAATGATAGAGTAACATCTTTTGTAGTTTTTCGCTTCCGTGCTTTGTTCTTGAGATATTTCAGTTTGTTTGATATGCAAATTAAACATTTTGAATCATGACGTGCATAATGAGTTATCGAAAAAAGTTATATAGCTTTGCTATTATCAAACCAAATTAATTCAAAGGAAGCATGTGCGTGTGTTTCGCCCAGAACACTAAACATGTAGATTTTCAGGTAACTATATTTGACAATATCAAAGATATAGAGCGTTTTCATCTTACGTCACGGCGGCCATATTGGTGTACCAAAACAATGAAATGGCGGTCATATTGGTGTACGGTATGGGAATTAGCTGTTTCTTATTCAAATATTTCGTATTGTTTCACCACCCCAATGGGCCACCGATCACGTGAGTGAAAATGCTCTATATAACCTTTTTCGATAACTCATTATGCACGTCATGACGTCAAAATGTTTAATTTGCGCCCGAGTCGAGAAAAACCTTACGAGAGATAAAAACAAGTCGCGTGTCACTTCGTGTGCGCGAATGTGCTGTACTTAAAGTGCAAATGAAGCGAAAATTAAGTCAGTCTTATTTGGACGAACACTTAATTAAAATGATAGAGTAACATCTTTTGCAGTTTTTCGTTTCCTTCCTTCGTTCTTGATATATTTCAGTTTGTTTGATATCATGTACAGAACTTGGTGAAAATTTTTACAGTCGAACCCCTACTATAAGCGGACACTTTTGGGACCTCCGCTGAGGTGTTCGCTTAAAGCTTGTTTTCCAAGAGGCGGAATTTTGCGCGCGGAGCGGAAATTTTCTTTGTTTTGTGATTTCTCGGGGGGGGGGGAACTAATTAGAAAAGACAAAGAAAAATTCCGCTAGGCGAGGCGAGGCGAGGCGTGGCGAGGCGAGGCGAGGCGAGGCGAGGCGAGGCGAGGCGAGGCGAGGCGAGGCGAGGTAAGGTAAGGTAAGGTAAGGGTAAGGTAAGGGTAAGGGTAAGGGTAAGGGTAAGGGTAAGGGTAAGGGTAAGGGTAAGGGTAAGGGTAAGGTAAGGTAAGGTAAGGTAAGGTACCGGGTGAGGTAAGGTAAGGGGTGGGGTGAGGGGGTGAGGTGAGGTGAGGTGAGGTGAGGTGAGGTGAGGTGAGGGAGGTAAACTTTATTTTAGCAGGGAAGCCCAGCTACATGACTGGTGTCCAGAGGGGCCCTGCATCAATTAATCTCAAGTGTTAATTGTTACTGTTATTAAAGAAAACGTTATATAATTTTGATATGGATTTGTCCGCTTAAGAGAGGTTAATTGCTCACTGGAACCCAAGATAGGTGTCCGTTTCAGCTTATACGAGAGTGTCCGCTTAAAAGGGGTGTCCGTTAATAAGGGTTCGACTGTATATATCGAGCAACCCTTCCATTACTTACCAGAAACCTTGACTCGGTATATTCGTGTTGTAGACCCCACAACGTTGCTCACGTTGCACTTATATACAACGGGTTTTGTTAAGTTCTTTTCTCTTCTGACAAAAGGGTTGCCCTTCGTGCTTGGGGGAAATTCCGAGGTGTTGTTTTCACTGATTGTGTACCATTTTATCGTGGCTTTCGGGTAGGCTTCTACCGAACAGTTCATTTTGACTGAATTGCCGTACCGAATCGACATTGTACGATATGTCTTTTTCGGGTTTTTGAGAAAAACTATAAAACATTAGAAATAGTACATTGCAAGAAGCACGCGACTAAATAGTGTGGGAAGAATAAAATGTCGTCAAATCAGTGCATGTTGTGAAATGTGAAGGAAAGAGCCTGGAACTTACCTGGAGCAAAAGGTTTCGCAGTTGGAGCTATATGGGGGAAAAAGTAAAAAACAATGAGTCAGATCAAGTAAATATTACTGCACCTTGAAAAAAGTTAATTAATCTCTAACATAAAGCAATTTTAAACATTAGTTTTTAAAATAACGATTTTCATTACATTTCGAATTAGTGTGAAAGTAGTATATATATATTATTATAAGTAATAACATGACTTGAGGGAAATTAGCGATTAAATTTCCCCGCCGCCGAGGGAAGATTTGTGAAGATTTGCCTTTCCCGAGGCAAAGGGGAATTTTAATCGCTAATTTCCCGAAAATTCATGTTATTAGTTTGTAATGTTATGATCGCCGAGGAAAACTTTGAGAATCTTACCGACAGGAAATTCACACGGTTGATCAGAGAAGTTGCATCTAATTTTCCCGTGCATAGTCAATCGAGATATGGTCTGGAAACTCAGCTAAAGTCTTTGGTCTATCTTTTTGTTCGCCTTTATGCATTTTTGTGCACGGTGCACGGTCACTAAAACATTGTATTTTAGTATAATGAACGAATTGTCCAATAGCAACGTTTCAGTTCAATCACTCAACCGTGCTATTTAAATATTAATAAACCTAAAACAAAGGATGTGCACGGTGTAAGGTACGGTTCAACATAGAATCACAGCTCATTATAGGCGCTTTGAAGTTTGCCGAGTTCCAGACCATATCTCGATCGACTATGATTACGATTTTCATTACATCTCGAATTAGAGTGAAAGCTATTAATTTGTAGAATACAATAGTGTATTTGATTTTGCAATAAACACAAACCAATAATACGTATACTTGTGCCGAATTTGTTATGTAAAACCAGAGGGCTTCACTCGGGGCGACTCAAAAATATATTTTAGCAGTTCCATCCGGGATAAATTTCCAGCAAATTACGGTGTCAGCGTATTTTTTATTTATTTCTGGTTTCGATTTATGAATTATTTTGTCCGAACGTTGGTAGAAAAACAGCATTTTTAACTTTGGTAGTGGCAAAAAAATCAGCAAAACTCAACATATCAAAAAACGCTGACACCGCGTTTTGCTGGAAATTTATCTTGGGGTCGAACTGCAAAACAATTTTGAACAAAATGAACCGCTTTGTACTAGTGAATCGCCCCGACTGAAGCCCTCTGAACACCTCTGGTTATATTTAAAAAAATTGCAACTATTATTGGTTTGTGTTTATCGCAAAATCAAATACAACATTGTATTCTACAAATTAATCGCTTTTTAACGATATCTATTCTATTTTTGTGGCATAAATTCTGACGAATTGAAAACGCTTTAAGAAATGACCTGCAAACCTTAACGAAGACCTAAATAGCGAAGTGTAGATGTGCATATATAATTTATAAGCAGAAACAACAGATCTAACTAATTTATCTTTAACAACTAAAGCAATTTCAAATCTCAATTTATTTTTTAAATTAATTTTTTTTTAAAATTTTTTTCAGTAAAAAATTTCCATTATATCTCGCGCGAATTAAAGTGATTCTAGTATATGCGTAACCACAAATATATGACGTAAAACTATTAATAGTATTAAGTGCATATGAACATATATAGTTTACGAAGGAAAAACAACGGACCTTTAGAACTATAATATTTAAGACGAAGCAGTTTCGAATCTTAGTTTTTACAATAACGTTTTTCATTAGATATCGGATTTAGCTGCTTTCTGTGAAAACACCTGAACTGTGCGATAATCAAGCTAATTATAAGGCCTCAAGCGAGACACAAGAAAGGCAAATCATCTTATCTCATATAAATATTTAAACGGACATATAAGTCTCTTCATCTGTCATATTTCACTGTTTATGATATGTTCCTCACACTTACTCAGAAAAATTTCTCAACTGTTTTTCCAACTAGGAATCGAACTTCGAACTTTCTGATCGCCGGTAAGACAGAAACTTTGAAGCCGCGATGGTATACGCTACGAGGTTTCCGTGGAAATTTTGTGTTGGGGACTGGGTTCCAACACAAAAAAAGACAGATATCATATGGGAAAATTGTAAAGAGTCTTACTAAACCATTTCACGAGTTCTTTCAAATGAGACAAACTTAAAACTGATAAGGTAAAGACCCCCCCCCCCCCCTTAAACCTCCCGTTTCTCGGAAACACCCCCTCAAACACTTGATCAACATGCAAAAATCGTAATCTACCCCCTAAATTACACTAACAAAAAGTTGGTCTCGTAAATTCTCCGCTCGGGTGACAATAATCCCCCTCCAGCCTTTGGACTAATAGTAAGGTTTAAAAATAGATAACTGCCGAAACAGAGAACGTATAGCAGTTTGACGTTTCGAGCGAAGGCCCTTCGCTGGAAACGTTAGATTCCTACGTTCTCTGTTCGGCGATATATTTCGAGTGTATGTATTTCAGTGGCTCACCAGCGATCAGAAAGTTCATGAAGGTATAATTGATTTCGGATTGGGAACTTTTGAGCAAACGTGAAAAACATGCTTATCTTCTAAACGATGCTGATATTTTCAAGCCAATAACTCCAGTATGCATATACGCAATAAAATATTACTCGCGAGATGAAGAAGATTGAGTCGCTTTAAATATTCATGCGAAGTAAACTGATATGTCGATCTCGTGTCTCACCGCTTAAGGGTCTACTCGCGCCACATCACACAGTGCAGTTCTTGCATGGTTTTGGTTTTTTTCACAGAATACAAAATCTAATAAAAATTGTTATTGGAAGAACTGAGATTCGAACTGGTACCTGTATTCTCTGACTACTGCTATACAGAACGTCCCCGAAATTTTTGAGATTTTTGTATCCGAGACGTATAATGTTGTATATTTAACCACTGCGGCTTAACCATTGAGCTAGCGGGACCCAAATAATTGAACGCAGGTTTGATTCAACTTCTATTCAAATTGATTCAATGCGCATGGACATTTTTCTAGTACTGCTAAAGTAAGTATAGTAGTATATATTTACATATGAACGTCTTGCGACATTACTGTTGTTTAATGAATGAGAGGATATTTGCTAAGATTATCTATATCATTTTACGTACGCTAAACGACAAATTCAATTTCTGATTTGCCAACCTTACCGAGAATATTGGAGCCAAATGCTACGGCTATATTGCTATAAGCTTACCTGTGGAAGTAAATGCCACTGGCGCGAAAACGCTTGCGATAAAACAAACAGTGAGACTTCCTGAGAACATGAAAGTCTTTCGTTTCATCTTGGTTCGAGTCCTTGACTCTTGAGTACAATCCTTGATTCTTTTCCGACTGTAAATATCTCTTGTTCCTGATCAGACGTGTGGCTAATGAGCGTTTAAACCACGCGTCTTATCGTTAACAATATGGTTTTTCTAAAAACAAAACAGTGTCATAGATCAACGATTGTCTTAATACGAGCTCTATATATTCTACAACGAGTTAAAGTGTCTTGGTCCGCGATATTAACCCGGAAAGCAACATATCACAGCCGCGTGAGTCCCATTGGCGTTTAACAGCATCCGGAATACGTCTTTGATTCATTACTGTCCTACGTCAACGACACAGTCATTTCTTCTTTATGAAAGAAAATTGCGAACATTTTTTTTCGCGTCGTAACCGTGTCGAGCGCATGCGTAACTGCGTAACCAAGGCTATGTGTACACGGTACGTTTCGATTGTTCTCGATTCCCTTGAGAACAGTAAACAATACGAAAACGCTTGGAAACGTTACCGTGTGCACATAGCCTAAATGTATGCAAATGCAAAAGTCATGTAGAAGAACAAAACGATCTCCAAAAAGTATCTTGTAAAAACTCAAGAGAATAAACAAGACGAGACAGTAATCGAGGTAATATTTCGAATCTATTACAGAATCATTGTCAAACCTAACTATTTACAAGCAAGCTGTCGCCTTATATATACCTACATATGCATGTCATGAGGATGACATCATCAATTGAAAGTGTCAGATCACAGTTCTGAGTTAATGGTCGTCATGCATATTGGGTTATCGGTGAATAAATTATGGAAAAAGTGTCAGCTCTTTTGTCGCTTTGAGGTCAGAGTTTAGTTCAGGCCGGTTAAACTTTATATATAATAGCAAGTTAGGATTGTTATTTTTACATGCGGAATATAGAAGAAATATATATCGTAGAAGAAACAAGTTAAAGTTGTATACTGAAAATTGGTTGTGGCCTCTGACATATCATGCGTTTTGCGGTCAGTTTAGACGAGGGCTTCATGCATACATTGCACAATCTTCAAAACGAACTTAGACGAGAATTAATTAAATTTGATTGTGCGGCTTGGGAATAGGCGTAATTAGGATTTAAACGTAGCCAGTTGTGTATAGATTGGAGGATGCTCTGATATATGACGTACAGAAATTTGTACGTGCAGCTGTTCGTTTTAACGCCTAAAATATTGAAGCACACCTACACAAACTAAACTAAAATAAACTAAACTAACTTATATTTAAATTAAAGTGTGTATAGGCAGTGTTGAAACAACAATCGAAATATAGTAAGGTTTGATAAACTGATGAAACAGAGAACATTGGAGTCTATCCCTCGTTGGTCCAGTGTTAGGGGCCGTTTACATGAATCCGGATTGAAACGTGTTTACATGGGAATTGGGTTTCTGGATTGAAATCCGCCTATCGCCTGAAATCCGTAAATATTAGAAAACACCATGCATTGTTTGTTCTAGTCCTCTCTGTCACGTTTTTCATTCCTGGATTGAAACTCGCACCGCGTTTACATGATTCCGGAACGAAATTTCAATCTGGAATGAAATTTCAATCCAGAATGAGAAACAGATTGAACTCAATCCGGAATGAGCTAATCTCAATCCGGATTCATATAAACAGATAAAGGAGTTCAATCCGGATTGAAACTCAATCCGGATTCATGTAAACGGTCCCTAATTGATACGTTAAAAGAAACAGCGTTTACTGTTTACAACAGTAACAACGCTATACGTTATATTACGGCCTAAAACACAAGAGAAAACGAGGCAGACGTGTAATTCTATTGCAAAAAAACTCATTCTATTGCAAAAACTTTCAAAAACCTCATTCCTTTTTCGACGTCATTTTCGGTAACTAGTTTCCCCAACTTTGACAGCAAAAAAAGTCCATGAACGGATGAAATTTTGCAAAATTTATTGCAATTTTGCTCAGGCCGAGAACCCAAAGAATACGAATCATGTGAAATTCCCACAGGTGAGATAGGTATTTTAAGTTTTATTTAAGCGGATTATATATATATATATATATATATATATATATATATATATATATATATATATATATATATATATATATATATATATATATATATATATATATATATATATATATATATATATATATATTTATATCACGATTGAGTCGGTTTTCTTTGATGTATCGCGGGATATATACAGGTTATATCCCGTGAATAAATAATTAGATAAAACTTGTGGATATAACTCGAAAAATCTTGATCGAAACTCTTCGAAATTGACGAAACCTTGTTCGAAAACCTCCTCAATCGTGATATAAGTCGGTTATATACCTCGAACTTGGGATATAAGTCATATATTGACCCTCGGGACCTTCGGCCCCTCGGGTCAATATATGACTTATATCCCGCGTTCTCGGTATATAACCTATACATATATATATATCTATATCTATATCTATATCTATATCTATATCTATATCTATATCTATATCTATATCTATATCTATATCTATATCTATATCTATATCTATATCTATATAAATATATATGTGTATATATATAAATATATATATGAGCCGGTGTTTAATTTTTAGCAGTGGGGAATTTTTTTCAATATATATATATAATATAAACACCGGCTCATTTATTTTCTATTTATTTCCGGGTTACCATACATAAAGAGTTATTTGAAAATTCGTGACGTTGCGTCTTCCTTTGCAAACATATGAATTTTTTTATGGAATTGGAACATTTTATTTTAACAAATAAATCCCCAACGCAGCCAGGTGAAAAATCAGACATAGTTTAATGCTAATCGAAATATAGTGAAGGTTTGATATACTGCCGAAGCAGAAAACGTACACGCGTAAAAATCTCGCAAGTTGTTACAGCATTGTTGCCTGAACAATGCTGTAACAACTTGTTGACATATGTGAACAACATTGATAAATGAACAACATTGTTCATCATTGTTTCAACAAGTTGTTACTGCTTGATGAAACAACAACCGTTGTTCACGCATGTTGTAACAACCGAAGAACGTGTTTATACATCAGCCATGTTCACCATTGTTGTAACATTGTTGTTCATCGTTGTTATTTCGTCATGCTGTTACAACATGTTGTATCATGTGCGAACAACGTTGTTGGCTATAAAAATGTGCTGTTGGAACAACTTGTTCATGACTGTTGATTTATCCGTGAACAAGTTGTCCGAACCATAAGTGAACAACTTGTTGGCAACTTGTTCACGGCGAGCAGCACAACATTGTTCACGGCGAATAGCACAACATTGTTCACGCCTGTTGACAACCGTGAACAAGTTGTGCGTTTTTATGCGTGTAGGAATCTAACGTTTCGAGCGAAGGCCCTTCGTCAGAAAGGAACGAGGAGTTTAAAGCACGGCTGATCTAGTCTAACGTTTCGAGCGAAGGCTCTTTATCAGAGAGAAATGTTTCTCTGTGACGAAGGGCCTTTGCTTGAAACGTTAGACTCCCACGTTCTTTATTTTGACAGTATATCAAACCTTTACTATATTTCGATTCAGTTGTTTCAACACTGCCTACGCAGCACGCTACTTTTATTTCATAGTTTAATGCTATACTCTGGCTTAAAAAGTTTTTTAAACGCGAAAGTTTTTTAAAGAGCCAACGGTTCGACACTCCGATCTGGTGTCTTCATCAGGGGCAACCGTTGTGACGAATTTTTTATATCATATCTTAAATATATTATCCCATATATAAAAATCTATTTCACCGATATAAAGAAAACATTTACGAAAAAGTCAATATATGAAATTACTTTTCAATTTTTATGTAAAATCAATTTTACATAAAATTTTCCATTGCATATATAAAATGTTCTATTTCACTGTGAAATTCCATTTTCCTATGTGAAACGACATGAAATTTGTATAAGCGTTTAACCACAGCTTGCGGTCTGTTATGTTACGTTTGTCTATCGGGGCGACATGATTCGTTCAGTTTTGATGCCGACAAGTCATAATAATTACTTTGTAATTTCCTTGCAAATATTCTTAGTCAAAAAAGAAAGAAAAAGATGACACACAAAAGTCACGCTACCATTAAATTTTAATTATGAATAATTTAGAAAAAATATTCTTGTTCATTTTGTTTTGTAGATTGAAAATCGCAAGCGTACCATCTCATAACTACATCTCATATGCAAAAGCTACCGCTTATAGGACGCACATATCATATGACTATCAATTTGCAACCTTAGCTCTCCATGCGAACCTCAGTACTTAGATATTTTCCTGTGTCGAATAAGGTCAGACGATTTTACATGTTATCAGATACGTGGAGGCCCCCAAAATCTGGGGGGCATAAATTTCACTCGTAAATGACGTAACGTAAATAATTATATAGTACGGTCTTCGATATAATTTTATCACAAAATTTTGACGTTTGTTGGCAATCGGTCACTCTCTGGCTTTCCTTAGAAAGAAAATATCATTCCACATAGAGCACACAAACTGTTATTGAATTCTGAATGCCTGATTAGTAGTATTATTAACACCAATTTGATTTAAATCGACGTCTGGATCCTCCAGATGCATGCAAGCTATGATATATATTCATCCTGGGGAATTAGATTACTTTACGTTTGGAATCGCATTAGAATGTAAAATCTTCGGTATTCAACAGTTCACACAAGTGATTGATTATCATACTATCACAGTCGAATCCATGAATAAAATATTAGCGACAAAAATTGTTAGTGGAAAACGTTCTTTACCTATACTACCGTACAATCACGAGTTTAGCGTAACACATGGCTAGTTTTGTGATAAAATTTAGCTGCTTCTCAAAGTAAATTGGCAGCGAGCCGCCGTTGGGAAAGAAAAGCTGTTGATGATCTCATTTAAAATCTGAATTGACCGTGGAACCACTTGAATGTGTTGGCCAACGGCCCACTGCATGTTATTATTGTTATAAATAGAAGAGTGCAGCAAAACATGCTCGCCAGCATATGTCAAAACTTTATGAATTGTGATAAAATCACGCGTTCAACTGACAATACATCGTAGTTTATCAGGTGCTTTACGCCTTGAAGAGAAATGCTATAACTCCTGAAAGAAGTCTTTCACTTTTATAATCTTTTCCACTCGTCGAAGGCAAACAAGAGCTGATCTGAAATCAGAAATATATCAAGATCGTCACTCTATTGACGTAATCTTCGCCCGATACTTGTCTTGCTCCAACTAGCAGGCGTGAAATATTTTTGATCATCAGTTTTATTGACAAAATGTGTGCACTGTACATCCCACTGGCAGTTTCTGGTCAAGAAAGAAGAGAGATGCATGGTCCTTTGTATAATTATAATTTTTTTTAAATATTAACCCATTACGTCACGGACAAGGAATGAAGTAATGAAGCAGATGAAGCTGATGCGCCCAGCCGTTGGTTGGACGAGGGATCGCGGGCGTACCGAGACCCAACGGCTGGAATCTGAGCCTAATTCATTATCATCAAGGTTATTACAAGGAAAACAAGCTTTCAAACAGTTCAAGCAGAGCTAGGACTGTAAATTATGTTGTCGATTAGATAAATTATCCAAGGAATGTACATTTCCAATGATAGTAGGACAAGCAATGCGAACAAGCAATAGAGGATTGCTTAGAAGTAATTAAATGATTTCAAAAACTACATAATAAGTTCATGATGAATGAATTGTAGTATACTCACTAAAATTTTGACAAAAATTGTCATCCTGAGGCAGCAAGTGCTGGCCTGTTCTTAATGATCAGTCTATCAAGTGAAAAATATGCAATTTCTCCCTCTGCCTTCGCAGCCTTCCGTCTTGGAAGGAGGTCTTTTCGCTTCTTTAGCGTCTCTTCAGCGACATCCTCTGATACAAGGGATCTTAAGATGCTAGGACGACGACGACGGCGGTTAAAAAGCAATTCAAATTTTAGGATTAAAAAGAAGTCACGGTTAACTTACTACTGTAATCAATACTTGAAGCTTGTTTTAAAATTTTCAATGTGTTAAAACTGTTGCAGTGTCTTTGGAAATCTCAGACAACAGTTCTCATCACCTCACGAGTCAACGTCGTCCTGAAGACGTGAAAATGCTCTGAGTAGCGTTGTATACAGAGCGAGGACGGTGTTCAGATTACTCTTGGGACTAGAAATTATTCATTATCTTTGTTTTGCAAAAAGAATGCTTTTGTTTGAAGGAAGTCGTCCTACAATCGGCCTTGGACCGGAACGAAGGGAGCCATTGCTCGTTCAATACCTGGCGTGAAGCCTAGACCAAGCTTTGTTTGCAGCCGTAGATTTCACCAGCTCTTCAGATTCATCCCAGGATTCGTTCCTTTTCTCAGGAATCTCCAAAATTCGTATGTTATTTCGCCTGCTTTGATTCTCAAGGTATAGACATTCCGGCTTTTCTTGGAACTTGAATAAGGAAGCCTTTTAATAGGCTTTCAACGTCCTTATTAATGGCGTCGATGATTTGCGACTTCGAGTTTAGGTCCGCTCATGCATGTGATGTAATATCTCGTTGAGAGAATTCCAAACTAGCCTTGAGATCAGAAATATCCTTAACGATACTGTCAACTCGTGTGCTGGTGGATAGAATAAGTGAATCTATTATCACTTTGAAAGCACTTTCTTGCGTTGACATCATCTCGTGAACGGTTGTGAGAGAAACAAACTCTTCGGTTAGATTAGAATCTTCACTAGATATTGATCTTACTTTTGATTTACTTTTCGGAGGCATTATAACTGCATGTTAATGGAATTGATTTGAGCAAGCTTTGATGTATTTATATATAAATATATTTGAATTTTGGCAGAGCTCATATTATGCCAACATTCCCACTCACACAACTCTCTGTTATATGTACCTAAGCTTAAAAAACAGGAAAACGCTCTCTTACCTACACCAAGCGGGCATCAAGTGTTTATGACACTATATATCTTCTTGCGAGTTATATTAACAATTAAAACACTGGCCACAAATACATAAAAATAATTGTATAAAATTGTTTCAAAAGAGCCCACGTGGCTTCTGTTTTCCGACATCGAGGTATCATCGGTTTCAAATTATGAAGCTTAACCATCCAATAAAACCATCCCACAAGCGGGATGTTAAACTTGAACACATAAAGGTAAAAACTCTATAGGGGTGTTGTGGTCGGGGTATGAGAGGTGGGACATTTTTCCGGAGGGTTGTGGTTAGGTTTAGGGTTTCCGGGGTGTGTGATTAGGTTTAGGGTTTCCGGGGGGGGTATGGGGGTGAGGTTTCGTTTAAAAAGGTTGTCTAATCAGATGGTGGTTTTAGTAGTTGGTTAAGCTTCATAATTTGAAGGAAATGATAGCTCCGACATCTTCTTGACTTAAGTGTACGCACTTATAAAGGGCGTTGCTCAGTCGCATAATGGCTTATGTATATACCAAGCTATTTCAAACGAAAAGTCAAACACGAAGACTCGAAACAGGCTTGTGCGTCCTGTTCAGTCTGGTATACTTCGCATGATCGGTGTTTTAGCATCCGAAAATAATGACTGTACGCAATGGCCGTTTCATTGTTGAGTGTACGTCAACGAAATACCGTTTCATTGTTCTCTTTGATGATAACATCTCAAATGGTGCGGGATATAGCGTTGCATTGTCTTAAACTGTTAATGTAGCCAACACGGAAGATTTTGAAACAAAGGAAAGCATGTGTCGAGATAAACATCTTAATAGCACTCCTGGAGATTCCTGAGTGCACGAAGGACATGCTGAATTGCGTTTGAATAAAAACGGTCGAAATGTATTACACGTGTGCGCTCTCAAATTATGATTTCCGTTGAAAAACAATACATTTTTTTAACCTTTTCGCTGCCAGAGTTCCCCCCTTGACGAGTAAAATCGTCTGGCGTTACACAGTAAAATAGTCTGGTGTTATACAGAGTAAAATAGTCTGGTGTTACACAGAGTAAAATGATCTGGCGTCAGACAGAGTAAAATAGTCTGGTGCATGTTAGACAAAGTAAAATAGTCTGGTGTGAGACAGAGTAAAATAGTCTGGCGTTAGACAGAGTATATAAAATAGTCTGGCGTTAGACAGAGTAAAATAGTCTGGTGTTAGGCAGAGTAAAATAGCGTGGTGTTAGACAGAGTAAAATAGTCTGGTGTTAGACAGAGTAAAATAGTCTGGTGTTAGACAGAGTAAAATAGTCTGGCGTTAGACAGAGTAAAATAATAAAAGTCGACTTTGATAACAACGGAAGACATTAAAGCAGTTTAAAATTAACCATCAATGTTTATATTGTGTCTTTTATATTTCTCTTTATTAATACTCTCCTCGTTCTTCCACGTCTGCTAGTCTATATCCTATTTCACTCTTCTAGCATTGTCAAAAGAATTTAAAAAAAATTTAGTTACCGTAGCTTTGGACAACAAAAGTAAACAACCTGCATGCATGTTAATCGTGTGCTTGAACCAAAAATGTACTGCTGAGCTATAATTGTAGCCAAAACTAAAAAGGCATCGTTAAATTTAAACATGTCTAGTCATATAACGTATAAATAATGACCATGAATTTGTAGCTAATACATATTGGACAAAATTTTCGCTCGTGATACAGTATATACTTGTTGACTGGCGCCGAGGGAAACATCGAGTTTTACGGACCCGAAGGCTTCAATGTCACCCGAGGGCTTTAGCCCGAGCGTGACATTGAAACCTGAGGGACCGTAAAACTCGATGTTTCTCGAGGCAAAAGTCAACAAGCGTTTTGTTATATACCAAAGACTTTTAAAATACAAAATACCAAGTTGACTCGAAACTTGCAAAAGGCAAAAAGACTTTTAATACCAAAACACTTTGACTCTGTCTTCGTTATTTCAATTCAACTAAACAAATACACCAGACTCAACAAGTACAAAGAACAGCTTTAAATTTATCCAGGTTTTCTTCAGACCTTCTTTGAAGATGTGTAGAGATATTCTTTCCTTTGGAAAATGGACTATTTCATAGCAAACAAGCTCGAAACAGCTCTTGTTTTCAACTGTTCCGAAAAGTCCAAAGTTCTTGATCTGATGCAATAATCATTGTGTATTCACGTGAACAACGCATGATTAAAGCTGACGTCAGAGGGAAACATTGCACTGTTTCCTTCTTCGTTGTTGACGTCAGAGGGAAACAGTGCAATGTTTCCCTCGGCAGAAAGAAACATTGAGTTTGTTGAACAACACGTGACCATGATTTGACCAATTGAATTTCATCTTTGGCAAACGAAAGTCTTTGGTATATAACAATGTTTATTTCATGATTGAGTCGGTTTTCTTTGATGTACCGCGGGCTGTATATAGCATACAGCCCTTGAATACTAATTAGAAAAGAAATGAAGAAAAAAAACTAGGAACATCTTTGTCCAAGGTAGAAAAAAAGACATAAGTTTGTTGGAAAACCTCCTCAATCATGAAATAAGTCAGATAAAACCCTCGAACGTCGGGATGTATGCTATATACAGCCCTCGGACGCTTCGCGTCCTCGGGGCTGTATATAGCATACATCCCTCGTTCTCGGGCTTTATCTCTTACATATTTGCAAAGTTCCCAAACAGTCGAATCGGAGTGACATGTTAGCGCGCATGCATCCCCTGATAAAAAAAAAGTGTATAATAAAACATCATGCTAGGTTAATTAAAAAAAGTTCGACGTTTGCAAAAGACTTCATGGTATATATCACTGACCATGCATTAACCACGGCTGAACAATAATTAAGGTTCGTGTTCGTTAAAAGCAGTCATTAAGAACCATTTAAAACAATATAAGTGACCTTAGGGAGTATACAGTTCGAAACAGTGCACACATGCACGCAGAGCGATTTTAACGCAACATGCGGTCACAGTAAGAAATGCCGTTCACTAATGAGATCGCTTATCAGTGGCGTGTGCATCTCGTTTCGATTTCAACGCGCAGCATGCAGTCATTGCGTTAAAATTTTCAGTAGGGTACACATGATAAAAAAGTCAAACCGGGCTACGAAAGCGTTTGAAAAATGTCTTCAGAGCTCGGACAAGCTAACTGATACGGTTCAAAAATCTCGAATGCAATAATTTAAAAAAAAAACCAAAACCTTACAACATGGCAAACTGCTGAGAATAGTGTTGATAACGAAATACTGACGGTTTCTGGTGGAGCTCTTTATCAGAATGAAATTAAATTTTGTCCCGCTGGAAACATTAGTATTTCGTTATCAAGACTATTCTCGGCAGTTTACCATCTTTTCACTTTGCTCTGACTAAAACACTGCTCTGCATAACACATCACTTTACTTTTTAGTTCAAGGCGTCCATTTTAAATGTTCTTTCGCATGTCTTGGGGATCTGGAGAAAACAATTTAACGTGCACGCACAATACATCATTTTGACCTTTGTCAGTTTAAGTACGAAATCGATAACGGTTTTGAGCTCCTGCAGCAGTGTGTTAATATAACTATATAGTATATATCGCTATGGGAAGCATGAGTGGCACAAGCTAGCTGTTAGCGCGATGCCTCTCACCGCTCAGTGAAGCGGTCGAAAGGGGTTAGGTGCTGATCATGAGGCCGGGCTAGTTGGTACTCGAATGATTGCGCTGAATGACCACCTTAGCTTCATGTGAGTAAAGTTGTTGGTTCTCAACTGTACTTCAAGCAGTGGCGTCGTGGCCGGGGGGTAATTGCCTAATTCTTATGTATATATGTGATATGTCGGAAAAGCCTTGTTGTTTGTCGGAAAAATTGTGCTCTTGGCCACCCCTAGCCACGACGCCCCTGACTTCGAGGGTTTTTCAAATCAACACCATAGCTTCCTCAGTTAATTACAAACCAGTTCCATCAAGAAGCGCGAGGTAGGGCCATTGGGTTATTATCAGTATCTAAATACTGTCATATGCCATCCTCAATAAGTAAAGTCGGTTTTTGATATCCATGCATGCATGCATGTATTAATACTCCCTTCCTACAAACGCTATATAGTTATACTAGAAATAATCAGAGATTATAGTGAATTGCGTTCGAAGTGAATTTTAAATTGTTTAGAGAATTGTTTTGACTTGTTGAATAAGATAGGCTTAACTAGTCTTGTATTAATGAGCAACATGGAAGCATACTGTTCAGCTGTTTAGCATTGTTTTGTAGTCCTGGATATATATCTATCCCATGACATATACACAAGACTTTCAATGTATAGGCTTTGATTGTTAACCAAATGGGTTATTCCAGCAGTACGAATTTGAAAATGAAAATCTGAATTTTCATATAAAGCATGTCCCATGGCTGCAAAAAAGCAATCGCCAGGTGGACTTCTACAATCATGGGGCATTCTGGCTACCTATTAAGTCCAACTTTTTCCCCAAGGTGATCCACAACAAATCCCAGTTATTTGCACAAATAGTATCTGCTGAATACATTACATTAGCTTGTTGTTGTTTAACAGTTTTTTCTTTGGCAAGCAATTTCTTTCTATTAATATCTGCTCCATTGTTTGTACTTGGACTTGGTAAAGTAGAAACATAGTGTTGATTATTAATATAACCCAAAAAAACAGTTTTTTTACTCAGTTTTCAAACTCCTTAAATCTCGGTTCGAAATTTCGAATGGAACAATTTAAAAAAATCTTGCTAGTTACGTTATGTTGTATATGTAATGCCTCCTAAGGCAATTTTTGCAGGTAGAAGCCAAGTCGTACACAACATGTAATTAAAATTCAAGGTCAAGGTCTCCGTTTCAAGTTTTCTTGCACCTTGCAAACCTCGAGACACATTACTTAAACACTTTAACACCACATCGTTGTGATCATTGTCAGTTTAAAGCTCTGTTTACATGGCCAAAATTTAAGCGGGATCTGAGCCACATCTGACTTTAAGCGGGCTTAAAATGTCCGTGTGTAAACAGATCGGCGTAAATTAATCGCGATTATAGTTTGCACCACCTCAAGGAGGTGGATTAAACTAATCGCGCTTAACTTGGCCGTGTAAACGCAACGGGATTGAAAAACGCTTGCTATTAATACGGTGTTAAAGGCTAGTTTCCACTCAGGAAAATCTTTCACAGGATAGGAACGGATAGGAAAGTTTCCTTTGTGTTAAAGTCATTAGTTCCGACCGAGAGCTCACAAGACAAAGAAAACTTCCCTGTCCGTTCCTGTCCTCCGGAAAATTTTCCTGAGTAGAAACTAGCCTTTATGAATACGATAAAATGCATATTTTTTGCCCTGCTGTAGAAGCTTCCATCTCGCTATTCTTTGTTCCTTTGTTTTTTTCTTTCTTTTAGCTATTACTCTTTCTCGTGTACCGATGTCTTTCGTTGTTCTTTGACGCACGCTACGCATACGAAGCTTCCAAAACCAAAAATATAGCTCGTCTGCCATGTTGAATAATGGTGTACGTGTTTTAGCAAGGGTTATTAATTGACCGTGTAAACGCACCGCGTGCTTAAATTTTGGCCGTGTAAACACGGCTTAAGTCTCCATTGCATAAATTTTCTTTTGAAAGACCTTTCGTTACCCAACGGGGCACCTGAAAAAATCCCTTGATAAATTGAATCACTTTTAATTTTTTTTTTAGATTGTTTTTCAGCTTTGCTTGTCCCCATCCGGGTACACAGAATCCCGAACGCTTCTCCAGATGAGAATAAAGTGTTTGTTTTTTTAAGTCCACGAGATAAATTGTATTGCCCTTCCCTCTTAGCAATCTTCGAGCGGTTTCGCACTGTGACTATTACGCCGTCACAGCGGGAATTCAAGCAATATTGTTTGTACTTTTAACGAGGAACAGTCAGAGAGGGTCTTGTAATGCATAAATATTTAAACGAAGACATGTCGTTGATACATTCGTTCTGAACAAGCCCCAACAAAAAATTACGTACGGCGATAATCGATTGTTTACATAAACCCAAGTGACAGTTAATTTATATATACTTGCACAATTGTTACAAATTACTCTAACTGGTTCAAAACAATGTTACAACAATGATAATGTAAATATACATACACATAATAACATTTAAGAGACGAAGTAAAAAGAAGCAATATAACATGAAAAGGACAACTTGAACATTTTCTCCGCCTGTTAATCACACTAGCCTGACGGAAAAACATAACATTTGTATAACGGAAAAACATCTCAAAAAAAGAAAACAACTTTCCCACTACAATTCGACTTTGGATACAATGACACCGGAAAATAGAAATCGTTTGGAAAAATTATCTTTCATTAGTTTAATATTACAAAGCGAGAGGCAATAACGTGTATATATACTTGTTATATGTATGTCTTATCAGGGACTTCATCGAAGCATCGAGAGCTAAACATAATTGTGTATATAATTCCAATACTACGTTAAGCATGGTATATGAACCGCTAGAACCGAGAAACTATTAAATATAGTTGAATTGGGTGTAAAGGTTCTTCGAGGTACTTCTTTACTGAGAAAAATTTCTGAGTTCCCCAGACCTACGATATACCTCTAATGGCTTTTAAAATCATCTGTACTGTAGAGAAACGTTGCTTCAGAAAAGCATTGAAATTTCATACTTCAGTAAATGATGTATTAGACTGCTAAGTGAATACTAAGTGACATTAAGTGTATATAAGTGATACTAAAGCCCTGTTTACAGGGCCAAAATTTAAGCGGGATCTGAGCCACATCTGACTTTAAGCGGGCTTAAAATGTTCGTGTAAACAGATCGGCGTAAATTAATCGCGATTATAGTTTGCACCACCTCAATGAGGTGGATTAAACTGAGCACGATCAGTCGCTTAACTTGGCCGTGTAAACGCAACGGGATTGTAAAACGCTTGCTATTAGTATTAATACGGTGTTATTAATACGATAAAATGCTTTTTTCCCCCTGCTGTAGAAGCTTCCATCTCGCTATTCTTTGTTCCTTTGTTTCTTTCTTTCTTTTAGCTATTACTCTTTCTCGTGTACCGATGTCTTCCGTTGTTCTTTGACGCACGCTAACCACACGAAGCTTCCAAAACCAGAAATACAGCTCGTCGGCCATGTTGAATAATAGTGTACGTGTTTTAGTCCAAGATGGCGCATTTTAAGCACGCTTAACTTAAGTGTGCTTAAATTTTGGCCGTGTAAACAGGGCTTGTGAATACTGTCTTCAGGGACTATTTATATGAGCTGGGCTAGCCTAGCTCTTAGTTTGATATGATCAGTATAGACTATACTGGAGATTAGACCGTGTAGATATGGACAAAGGCAAAAGAGTGTTT
Organism: Corallium rubrum; assembly: GCA_964035015.1. Taxonomy (NCBI): domain Eukaryota; kingdom Metazoa; phylum Cnidaria; class Anthozoa; order Scleralcyonacea; family Coralliidae; genus Corallium; species Corallium rubrum. Next base: position 11,237,567 of record OZ036007.1, read on the forward strand.
TATTATACGTAAGAGCGTATAATGGTCGCGTTTAGGCAGGTATAGACGAAGTTGGTTTATAAAACTAAAAGTTTGACCCTCAACGATAAAACCATCCATTGTAACGACACAGTTGTCGTCGCATTTATATACAGGTCAACTATGGAAATGTTTATCAGCACACTCAAGGAAAACAGCGATTATATAGACAATCACACCTAGACAGAATTTGATAAACTATGTCTATACTATCATGCAATCAGAAATAAATCTACTCCGCTATATTTGAAAAAGGCTAGTCTAAGTCTTTAAAAAGGACTATAGTTGTAAACGCGATGGTTCTAACATGAACTATATATTTACTGAATAAATTACTGGCCAATTTGTTGTGTAGCCGTTTCATTGAAATCGCTATTTCCGACTGTTTAACTACTGAGTGCCACGAGAAACAAAACTGACAATGCAGTTGTCCCAACGTTGAGCGAGCAACGCTGTTTCCTATATCAGTACTTCAACTGGTACGGGGGGAAAATTAAGTTCGACCAGCATGCACGCGATTAGATAAATAAAAAAACTGGGAGTGTCAATAGTTCTAGTTAAAACGTCAAATAATGAAAATAGCACGTACCTCAAACTACTTTTCCCGCTTGCTGATTTAAAACCTGACCGTTACTTTTAAGCGGATATATGAATGACGGTTATTAACCCAAAGCGTGACCCAACCGTGAGCGTGTGGTCATGTGAAGTGATGGGGTTGTTTTGAGGAGTTTTACTTATATAATCACTCTATCTATTCAAAACACCTGCTGGGTTAAATTGTTGTTCGATTCTATTCGATTCACTATATTCGTTTCCCGTAGCGGGCTTCTCCGGTGGTCCGTTAGCCAACAAAGCCTCTTGTCTCGCACTGGGAGTGCTCTATAAGGTACACGTGCTCCAAATCCAAAGCCTTCGGTTATTTCAAGGAAATCTCAACTTATTCCCATACAAATAACCGAGCTCAGTAACACCGAGGGGGCTATTAGGCGTTTCGTATATTTTTCAATTGCTTTTGTTCTTATATAATTATATAGCTACGCATGTTGCCATGCATCAGATCCGTGTGTGTGTTAACAGTTGGTGAGCCAGCTGTTACGGTGATGCCTATCTAGAATCCCTTGTTTTCTAACGTCTGCATCTTTCTTTTGAATTCAAATGATTGATTCCCAAACTTTCTTTATTAAATGGGAAAATACAGATATTCGATGTAGTGCCTGATTTAAGATTCCAAAAGAATTTCTCTTCAGTTTTTGAAGACTGCACGCATGTATACGAAGTTGTAGTCAATTCACTAAGTTTCGAGACACTTTCAAATCCGAATTGCAAGTCCTTTTTCCCAAAGTCACAACTCTTAATTTTCTGGCAAATAATTACACCAAGTTACAAATGCTTTAATGTTTGTGATAATTTCACCAAGTTACAAATGCTTTAATGTTTGCGAGTCACAAGTTCTTTTCTGGGAGTGACAAATAATTTCACCAAGTTACAAATGCTTTAATGTTTGCGAGTCACAAGTTCTTTAATGGAAGTGACAAATAATTACACCAAGTTACAAATGGGTTAATGTCCGTGAGTCACAAGTTCTTTTCTAGGAGTGACAAATAATTACACCAAGTTACAAATGGGTTAATGTTTGTGATAATTTCACCAAGTTACAAATGCTTTAATGTTTGTGAGTCACAAGTTCTTTTCTGGGAGTGACAAATAATTACGCCAAGTTACAATGCTTTAATGTTTGGGAGTGACAAGTTATTTTCTGGGAGTGACAAATAATCTCGCACCAAGTTTAAATGCTCTAATGTTTGTGAGACACAAGTTCTTTTCTCTAAGTCACAGATCCTTTTCTCGGTCAGCAGTCTTTTTCTCAGAGTCACAATTAGTCCTTTTCTCATGGTCACAAGTCCTTTCTTCAATATAGCAAAAGCTTTCATTTCTGTCAGTCTGACAGACAGTGTAAGTCACAATGTATATAAGTTCTTATCTCTATGACTTGAACAAAAGTGTGACTTAAGTCCTTTTCTATAAGTCGCAAGTCCTTTTTTCCAAGTCACAAATCATTTAAAACTTAATTATAGTAGTTTTATAACTGCTTTGCATGGTGAAGAATGTTATAATAAAATGAATGTTATAATAAATATATTTTACATGGTTGTAAACGCATGTATACGAAGTTGTAGTCAATTCACTAAGTTTCGAGACACTTTCAAATCCGAATTGCAAGTCCTTTTTCCCAAAGTCACAACTCTTAATTTTCTGGCAAATAATTACACCAAGTTACAAATGCTTTAATGTTTGTGATAATTTCACCAAGTTACAAATGCTTTAATGTTTGCGAGTCACAAGTTCTTTTCTGGGAGTGACAAATAATTACACCAAGTTACAAATGGGTTAATGTTTGTCAGTCACAAGTTCTTTTCTGTGAGTGGCAAATAATTTCACCAAGTTACAAATGCTTTAATGTTTGCGAGTCACAAGTTCTTTAATGGAAGTGACAAATAATTACACCAAGTTACAAATGGGTTAATGTCCGTGAGTCACAAGTTCTTTTCTAGGAGTGACAAATAATTACACCAAGTTACAAATGGGTTAATGTTTGTGATAATTTCACCAAGTTACAAATGCTTTAATGTTTGTGAGTCACAAGTTCTTTTCTGGGAGTGACAAATAATTACGCCAAGTTACAATGCTTTAATGTTTGGGAGTGACAAGTTATTTTCTGGGAGTGACAAATAATCTCGCACCAAGTTTAAATGCTCTAATGTTTGTGAGACACAAGTTCTTTTCTCTAAGTCACAGATCCTTTTCTCGGTCAGCAGTCTTTTTCTCAGAGTCACAATTAGTCCTTTTCTCATGGCCACAAGTCCTTTCTTCAATATAGCAAAAGCTTTCATTTCTGTCAGTCTGACAGACAGTGTAAGTCACAATGTATATAAGTTCTTATCTCTATGACTTGAACAAAAGTGTGACTTAAGTCCTTTTCTATAAGTCGCAAGTCCTTTTTTCCAAGTCACAAATCATTTAAAACTTAATTATAGTAGTTTTATAACTGCTTTGCATGGTGAAGAATGTTATAATAAAATGAATGTTATAATAAATATATTTTACATGGTTGTAAACGCAAACATCTTATTATAACATTTATAACTTGTTCAGAATCTATAATTAAATTGTTTTATGTATAGTGTTTAATGTGTTTTCATTTTGAACCTTCCAACTATATCTCAAACTCATGAGGAAATTAAAACACAAAGAAAATCAGTACCGTGTCGGTGGTTTGGATATCGGAGAAAGAAATTACATAAATTAAGCAAGCTTTTACCCCGATTTTCTCTTTACACTCGGAGGAGTGTTTCATCAGGGTATCAAAACATTTCGAAGTTTGTTCAAAAACCTCGGCTTCACTTCGGTTTTCAACAAACGTCTCAGTGTTTGGATATCCTGATGAAACACTCCTCCTCGTGTATGATATATTACATAGTAAACACAAAAGGGTTATCGGAACTTTGATGTCGCCATCCAACATGGTCTGATGTCATCTGCACGCGGCAATTCGAGTTCTACTCTGTGCAATACATTATACAACTTGTCTCGCAACGATGGTCATTGTCCATTAATAGCATTACACAGCATGTTACACGCTGCAATGGTTTGCGCTACCTGTCTCGCACAATCCTGGTCATTTGTGCAGCAGTTACACATTGCAACGGTTCGTGTATAACTTGTCTTGCAACAATCTTTCATGGTCTTCATTGGTCATTGCACATGCACTTGCCCGTGGCAAATGGCATTTTCACATGTAATCACACGTTGCAAAAACACATGTGGAATATCCACATGTGAAATCATGTGGATTTTTTGTAAGGGGTGTCACACGCGGCAATGATTTGTGCAACTTTTCTCGCAACAATCTTGATCATTGCACAGCATGCTCCAAATTGTAATGGTTCGTAGAACTTGTCTCACAGCGATCTTGGTCACAGTTGCACAGCATGTCACACCGCGTTGCAATGGTCTTGCAACACAATTATATACGTCAACGGTCAACGCCGTTCGCGTTATAAGCCCAGATCAAACGAGTCCGCAAGTCATCGCAAGTTGGCAGTTACGAATTTCTGTGGTGGTCGTTCAAACACCCAAAGTAACAAAATAAAAGTTTCATGAGTGTTTTAAACAAGTTTTAACTTTGTCACGGTACATAATATCTTCGGGAAATTTTTCAGAGCGGCTGGCTGAGATAGCGTGACTGTCAACTTGCGATGCCAGCCACAGGGAGCCCATCTTGGCAGAGCGTGGGTACCCTGTGGCACACTCGATCGTGGTGTGTTTAGGGAAATAATAAAGGGATGAAACACGAATTCTTGCTTGTTTTGAACATCGTTTTAAGCGGCTATAGGTATTAAAATTGTAAGACAATTGAGCGAAGTAGTTGTGATAATGATTCATTTATCAAAATATAATCAAAATGAGGCAAAATCTCACCTTTTAGCCGTGATTTTGCAGCTAAATTACATATCGTATTTTCGAGAGATGTGTTCCGCAAGTAGCTAGGACACTACGTCATCGTTGACACTTCGGATAGCTACGAAATCCAACGATAAGCTTTTCGGATAAAGCGGGAAGTCTCAGGATTATTGATTTATTGCACATTCATCTGACGCTGAGTTTCAGTAGGTTTCAGTATTCCAACGGTGGCTCCCGACGATACGAGATGTCCTGGCTACTTGCGGAACACATTCCACGTTGAACGTTTGGTGTTTCATCCCTTATATTTTTTTCTCTCCCTCCCCCCCTTTCCCCCGTTTTTCCCTCGCTTCCGGCAACCGTTTTCCGTATTTTTTTAAATCCCCTGCCACAGTCCCCCGCGCGTCTTTCGAGTCCGCCACAGGTGCCCAAGTGCCGCCAAGATGGGCTCCCTGTGTGCCAGCACGCCACTGAGTCGAGAACGCAAGTCCTTTGCTCGTCAGGGAGGCCAACAGTGGCGCCCCCCCCTGGTTCACGGATGGCCCAGGAATTCCCAACACAGGCTAATGTGGGGTCTGGGAGGGAAAAAAATCAAAATTTGAACGTCTCAGACCCCGTTTACACTCTAGTGTATCCGGATTCACATTGTTTTTTATTCCCATGAGGATGAAAAACAATGTGAATCCGGATACTTTTGCTCTAGTGTAAACGGGGCCTAAGGCTACGTGTACACCGTACCGGACGAATTCGAGAGCGGTCTCGATTCGTCCTATTTCGCCGTGTAAACAGGCGCAACCGTACTAATTCGAGACCAGTTCCGAATTTTTCTGCCGTGTAAACAGGCGGAATTGTACTAATTAAACGTGATCTAAAATAGCTTTTTCCCGTCTTTTCAGCGTGAAATTATCGCAATAACCGACGAACTACATTATCTATTTTCAAGCTATCAATATAGAGAAAAATCTGTTGAACACCTAGTGCATCTGTGCATGGACTGGTCATTAACCTTTGACATTTTCGTTCAATATTGCAGACAGAAAATGGAATTTTGTGTGTTGTAATTATCATTGTCAGCTTCTACACAATATAATATACCGTATACTGTATTTCCAAAAAATCTGGTGTATCGGAATTCAGAAGTCTTGTCAGCTTGTCAGAACGACGTAATTCGGAAAGGTGTTGCAGGGCGCGAGGTGTTGTGTTACTGTGAACTGCAAATTTTTCCACAGGCACTGTCTGAGATCGCGATATTAAAAAGACAGTGCATTACTGCGTTGTCTCCAAGCTGACAGGCTTCTCAAAAAATCTCAAACACTTGTTTCTCTTTTTGGCTTATCAGATTCTGGCAAAATTCTGACTAACGTTTTTGTGTCCTTTGGGGCAATTTTGGCGCCCCCTTTAAGCTTTGGCGCCCCCTAAAAAATCTTCACTGGGGTGGCCATGGCCCTACACCCCCCACCCCCCCTGCCTGCACGCCACTTGCATCTCGCAACATCACCATAGAGGTTAAAATACAAGTTGGGTATAGGTATCATTGCGAGATGCAACGAAACGTTGACTTGTTTTGTCTCTTAGTATATGGCAGTATTAAGAATTTAACAAGGTTAACTTGGCTCGAACGTCAGTTTTTCGTTATCTAAAATCGCAGCAGTTGATCGCATATTGAACTTTTTTTAATACATTGTCATTAATTGTAACACTCGGCATTATTTGATAACAATTTAAAAAAAAGAGAAATCTGTCAATGTCAAATCTTCTTCTCACATCTGGCCTACATAGTTTGTAATCAATTGTCTTGAGAACAGGTTTTTAGCCAGCGGGCCAATATATCACTGACATTGTCATTGCTATAGGTGTGTAGTATATATATATATATATATATATCATATGCGAGCCAATGTTTAGATTTATTTAGTAGACCATCTTCTTTGTATAATCTTAGAAATGATTTCATAATCCCTAGATTTAAAACAACTAGTTATGGCAAGCATTCACTTAAATACTTAGACCCCTGTCTTTGGTCTAAATTATCAACTGATGAACGATATATCACTTCACTGTCGTTATTTAATAAGACCACAATGCGACAGAAAAATCTCGAAAGTTTATTCAATGGGGATACATGTACTATATTCTTTTAAGATTTGTAAATAATAGAAATAGTAATAATGACGATAGAATTGAAAATATTCGAAATGTATAATTTATTTAATAGTTCATACATAATACATTATTATCTATGTATAGTGTCCCCGATTAGTAGACCCTTTGGGTCGGTTAAAAGACTAGACTTGGAGCAGGCTAGCGCGGTAAGCCGGGATGATTTCAGGCCGAAATTCGCAATTATTAAGTAAATAAGGGCAAAGTTACGTTAGTTTTACTTCAGTTTTACACTAATTAGTCTATTATTTATTTTGTAAGCCCATGCATCGTTAATAAAAAGATTGTTATAGTCTTAGCTAACCCACGAAAGCGTCTTCACGAAGACTATACTGTAATTAGTTTATTAAATCTTCGTTATGATCACGAAAGTGACGAAACACACAAACAACGTTTTGATCAGGGCCGTAAGCAGGATTTTTTAGTCAGGGGGCAGTTTGCTCCCCGGAAAATTTTTGAGATTTGAGTCTCTGAAATGGCATTTCCCGCGATCCGACATCATATTTGAGCAATATTTGAACATTTTAAAACATATTTGAACATTTTAAAACATATTTTTCAAGACACGTTCTCTCATTTTCACAAAAGATTTTGTCTAAAACTACAGTATTACATATTTACAAAGACAACCGAACGACAGTCATTTGCAACTGACTTTGTCACTTTTCACCAAGATGTTCAGAAGTTCGTTACGAATTTCTCAAGTTCGTTGGGAAGTTCAAAGTTTGTTTTGAAGCCCATGCATCGTTAATAAAAAGATTGTTATAGTCTTAGCTAACCCACGAAAGCGTCTTCACGAAGACTATACTGTTCCGAACATAAATTCTGGTGAAAAATGTAGCAAAGATCGCAAAATAATAGTTACTCTATAACGGGATAAAGCGCGAACGCAACGCGAAAACTCATTGTCAGAGTTTAATGATATTAAACGACTAGTTATTTCTTTATTCTGTGACTCTGGGAGCAAATGTGATGTTGTTGCACAATTGTTAACTATATAACTATCTGAATACCATTTTAAAACATATTTGAACATTTTAAAACATATTTTTCAAGACACGTTCTCTCATTTTCACAAAAGATTTTGTCTAAAACTACAGTATTCACACAGTCAAGCAAACGAACGCGTATCATGGTTTCCATATGTTGTAATTGTTGAAGCGAGTCGCGATCAAGTCTTACAACAATTACAACTTAATGGAAACGCTTGTTGTAATCCAATCGGAGACAGTCGGCGACTGTTGTAGAAGTTGAATCAGATTCAACTTCTGCAACAATTACAACAGTCGCCGATGCGACAACAGTTAATGGAAACATCAATCGCCGACAGTCGGCGACTTTTGGCTAGATGTTTGCAACGTAAAACACAAAATTATTTACAAAAACCGGCCAAATCCTTTCAAAAAACCCTCGATTTTGTTAAAGAAGTCTGCTAAATGACTATAGTTCGAAGACTTGAATGCCGTACGCCAGCTCAAATGTTTGCAACTGTCGTCAAACGTTCACGAAACATGAGACTGAAGCGGCAAAGTTATTGAGCGTGTAAATAATGCTTGCTATAGATTACATAAACTGAAAATGATCACAAACATAGTTTTTGTCATTCAGTTTGTTTTTAAATATCAAACTTAGCTCATCTCAACTTTGTCAAGACCGAGAAGTCCTCAGTCCGAGCGAATCGGCGATTTGAATTACAACACTAATTACAACTATATGGAAACACGACTGTTGTAAAAGATCGCAAACAATCGCCGATCAGTCGCCGACTGAATTACAACAATTACAACTACATGTATATGGAAACAAGTTAAGGCTAGTTTCCACTGAGGAAAATCTTCCACATGACCAGAACGGACAGGAAAGTGTCCTTTGTGCACGGCTTTGTGTTAAAGTCATTAGTTCCGACCGAGAGATCACAAGACAAAGAAAACTTTCCTGTCCGTTCCTGTCCTGCGGAAGATTTTCCGGAGTGGAAACTAGCCTTTAAACGGTTTTTTAGCCTGATTTGCCGGGATGAAAACGATTACATGGACATTTTCATCCCGACAAACCGGGCTAGACCGCAGTTGCCATGTAATCGAAATGTTAAAACAACATGGGTTTTATATATAAAGCGGGCTAGCCCGGTCAATCCCGATTAACCGGGCCAGCCCGGTCCATGTAATCGCCCCTCATAAATAAAGTTTATTCATTCATTCAATCAATATATCATAGATTCTGCTTACCTTTCGCAATTTCGTTATTGCATAGCATTCCATAGGCCGTACTGAGAGACCGCGCATCACGAACTCCTTTATCTGTATTAAATTGCACTACTTTGCTGCGTTTATACTGTACAAGCCATCAACTTTTGAGACAGAGCATGCGCAGTTACGAATCGCGTGTTGTTGTCGTCAAACCCACGGCCAGGCTGGGGTGTTTTCATAAATAAAGTTCTTGTTGGTGCATTGTATTGACTATTGTGCTTGTTCGCCACATTGGAAGAAGAGCAATTCAGTTGTGTTTACACCGCATGCAGTGTTGGCCTTGAGATGACCGTGGGGATACTTTTTAATCCAGACTGTGTTATTAGCCTTATTAGTTGGAAAGTGGATCAGATCAGAGCGGGTTTAATATCGGGTATGTAGATGGAATTTAGTTTGTTTTAAGACTTTAATTGGATAAGACGTACTGCTGGTACATGTTCCAGAAATAGAAAGTATACCACGGACAGCTTGGTCCTTGTTTGGAGTATGTAGTTGTGGAAGACTATAAAAATAGACCCTGTTACAGACTAATAATGGCCAAAACCATATATACCGCTCTGACGAATGGAGTAGTATATACCCCCGTCCCGTGCTAATGGTCTATAAATTAGAGGGTCCCCTACACTTTTCGCGTGAAGCGTGATTGGGTTATTTTACTTGCCGTGAAACATGATCGATGATTTTTTTAATCCGTGATTCGTGATCGTAAGGTTTCAAATCTTTTTAACGAAGGCTAGAATTAAACGTTGAATCGTCTGTTTTGCGTGAACGTTTTTTTTAGGATTTATGGAATTTCTGTTGTTTGTCTTGTCTGTCTTCGAACAGTTGAACACCGGAATAGCATGTACTTGATATTTTACGCTAGCTACTTACAGATGATTTTGACTATTTTACTCTGACTAACTCCAGACGATTGTACTCGTCAACAGAGACCTTCAGGCTTCAGAGTGTTGAGACAAAGATAATAAAAAGCGACGCCAGGGGCAACTTTGTTTACAGACCTTTACAATGGACTGCAAGGACAGAAAGAAATCTTTCAAACTTGCTGCACATCCTTCTGAGATTGAAGAGGAAGACTTCGACAATGCGAAATATTATTAATCAGTCAGATGATGCGAAATATTAATCCGTGAATTGCTTTTGTATTTTTACGTGAATCGTGATTGCCTCGATTTTTGTGTGAACGTGAAAGAGTTTTTGCGATTTTTCGTGACTCATGAAAAGACTAAATATTTTTACGTGAATGCATTTTGTGAATGGGTATAGGGGGCCCTCAAATTAGACTAGTCTGAGGAATTCCAGTCGTCAAGACGTCAAGCGGAGACCTCTCAGAAGTCCAACACAAAAGACATAAGGATTAAAATGTCCACTTTTTTTATTGAACTGCTGTTACCATTTGTCTAATGCCAGACTATTTTATTCTGCCTCACATATATTTTACTCTGTTTAACGCCAGACTATCAGTTCTACTTTGTCTATCACTAGACTATTTTACTCTGTCTACTAAACGCAGTAACGCTGAGTATCTGAAAGTAAAAACGCAGTAACGCTAAGTATCTGAAAGTAAAACTCTGGGGGTTATAATCGACCCGCACGTGAATTGGAAAAGTAACACTGAAAGCATATGTAAGAAAATTACTTCGGGATTAGGCGCCCTTCGACGTCTAAAATAATTTGTTGACAGGAAAACACTTTTATCAGTATATAATGCTATAGTACAACCATACTTCAACTACTGTTGTGAAGTTTGGAATGTGTTTGGTGAAACCCAGTCTATACACGTTTACAAAAACTTCATAACAGAGCTGCTCGTATTATAGCAAATATACCCAATGAAGTAAGCCAAGAAACTGCTTTAAGTGCATTAGGATGGGAACCACTAAAACAACAGAGGAAAAAGGCAAAAGCTAAAATCATGTTTAAAATACTTAACAATATGGGGCCAGAATGTCTGAACAAACTATTTACTTTCAGGCAAGAAGTCTTAAGTCACAATCTTCGTGACAATTCCTCTAAAGTGTGTTTGCCACAACCACGAACAAACAATATAAAAAAAAGTCTTATGTTTGATGGCGCCTCAATATGGAATTCCCTACCATCAAACATAAGAGATAGTAAATCCTTTTCAAGCTTTAAAACGAAAAATTGCTACTTATGTTGATACAAACTAAGATTTCTCTATATCTATGTAAATACCGAAACTACCAATGTAATATGTAATATGTAAAGGCTGACAATGAGGACTAGACCGGGTTTTCAAGTACGAGAAATTCGTTTCAGTCCGAGGCGAAGCCGAGAACTGGAATGAATTCCGAGTACTTGAAAACCCGGTCTAGTCCGAATTGGAGGCCTTTACATGTATTCCCAAAATGAATTAGTGCATTAGTAATTAGTGTATGGATGAATAACCGATTGTGTGAAGTAATATTTCAAGTCCAAGGACTTGAAATATTATTTCCAGTCCTTGGACTGGAAATAATATTTCAAGTCCCCAGTACTTCCCTGGTATTTCAAGTCCCTTCACGTGGTGCAATTCAGCGCTTCTGATTGATTGATTATCTCATGAATTATTAATGAGTTTGAGAAAGCTAAGTACTGTTCTGTTATTTCCCTGTTTGTAAATAATGTAATTTTGTTTCTATTGTTCTACACGCCCATCGTGGAAACCAGCTTTTGCTGACGATGTTAGCGTGGTTAAATAAATCTACTATCTATCTATCTATCTATCTATCTATCTATCTATCTATCTATCTATCTATCTATCTATCTATCTATCTATCTATCTATCTATCTATCTATCTATCTATCTATCTATCTATCTATCTATCTATCTATCTATCTATCTATCTATCTATCTATCTATCTATCTATCTATCTATCTATCTATCTATCTATCTATCTATCTATCTATCTATCTATCTATCTATCTATCTATCTATCTATCTATCTATCTATCTATCTATCTACTATTTTACTTGGTCTAACACCACACTATTTTAATACTGGCTCTGTCCAACACTCTGTCTCACGGCCAGTAGGAAGCTTGATAAACTTAGGGGGACCGACTCCCACGGGGTGCCACCATGGTTGGCGCCGAGCGGGAAAATTTTGAAAATTTTGAGTCTCTGGATCGTCGGAAATGGCATTTTCAGAGTCTTCTCTACCTCTTTCGTTAGGCCCTTTCATTAATTCTTTCAAAAATGTTGTTATTAAAATATCGATCACAGATATTTGATTAATATATATACGATTTCAAATACTTCTAGTTTCGAATTCAAATATTTCGCTGCAGTTTTTTTTAAATTCAATTCTTTTTGGGGGGCCGAAAGCTATTCCGCCCCCCCTGTAAAATATTGGGGGGGGGGCGCCCCCCCTGCTTCCTAACGCAAGTGAAGACGTCCAGGCGATCCGAACAGTAAATTGGTTTAACACATTTTTCGTTACAGTCTCAGACGCTAATCTCTCGTATGACATTGGAATTTCGTCTTCATGTTACAGAAGATAAGTCTTGAATAAAGTTCGTTCTGAATATACCATGACCAACCATGACCTTCCAAAAAGGTTATAAGTTAAGGATATCATTCAACAATTTAAAAAAACAACCCTCGAAGCACAGGGGAGATCAACTACAACTCTACTTACATTAGTTCCAAGCTCGACAACGGGATCATTCCCAAGCGGTCGCCCATCCAGGCTTAACTCGTGGCGAGAGACAGCGCGCTAACAACACACGCCACCCGCTTGCTCCCCTTGTATTAATAGAGACCTTAAGATACCCCGGGTTCGGTTTACGGGTACGGGTACCGCCATTTTTGTTTACTCGTAATAGAGACCTTAAGATACCCCGGGTTCGGTTTACGAGTACGGGTAATCTACCCGTACCCGTAGTCGTATGTACGGGTAGATCACGGGAAAACGGGTACCGCCATTTTTTGTTTACTCGTAATATCTACCCGTAACCGTAAACCGAACTCGGGGTATTAAGGTCTCCGGGGTATTAAGGTCTCTATTGTATTTTTATTCCCGTGTAACATGATAATTTCATGTTTATTAGTCTTCTACCACTCTCTATGAATACAGGGTTCATTTCAGTTCAATTCAACTCAAAGGTTTCGTATAAAGTTTTATTGTATCGCACAATGATTATAACTGATTACTTTTCAAACTCGGAGGAAGTTCGGAAACCCACGGAATGTCAGTTCCGCGTAGAAACTACCTGTTTGGTCGTTCAAGCGTTTAATAATTTTATAATTTGAAACTGATTCTTGTGGTTTAAAGTATAAAAAAAAATCTTAGACGCTATTAGATGAAAAAGAATCAGTAATCTTAAAACCAAGAATGTGAAAAATGTCGACACTTCTTCGAAATATGTGTTCTTCGAGTAGGGATAAAGTTGGTGTTGCTTAATTTGAGTTGAAGGACAAGGTAAGGTCAATAGATTTCTCTACAGTAGCAAACACCGCTTGTATTCTTTAAATAAGAAGTGATTTTCTTGACCATAATGTCTGTCGCTGCATGTTTAGTTTAGAAATCAAAAAAATAGTCGCGTGCGATGATCGATTTATATATACGTTCAAAAACCTTTTAAGCCAGAGTCGGCGTTAAACTATGTAGGATTCCCCATACAACGAAAGTTAAAAACACGAGAGTAACGAAACGCGTGCAAAACACGAGAGATGCGTGTAAAACGCGAGGCAATAGGCGAAGCAGTTGCATGAGCCTCCAACAAACGACCCAACCTCGTACCCAGGCTCTTTCTCTGCGCCGGCTGGAGGAAAGAGCCTGCAGGCTCTTTCTCTCGCTAGAGTGAACAAAAGGTCCGCTATGCGTACATGTATCTGCGCAAACCCACCACTGTGAGAATCATGTCAAGATCTTGTGTGATCTTGGAAAATCTTGTAAGATCTTAAGAAAAATCTTAAGATTTTTACACGTAGATCTTATAAGATTTTAGCGAGATCTTATAAGATAATTAAAGAGAAAGTACACGTTCTCTGACTTTAATAATTTTTTATCATGACTCATCATGACTCACAAAAACTGTGGTAGATCACACTCACAAGTTTACTATAAGTCACGTTAAAAATACTTAACCAGTTTATCAGCAATATCCCCTGTCTCCGAAATGTTTTTGTGCAAAACTTTGTCGGAAATATAGAATTTAACGGCTAACTGCTGGAAGATATATCCCAATGGCCAATAATACGGCTACCGCGGGTCTAAATACCCCTGAATCGTCTGTTGACATAAGCGCAAATATCAAATTGCATTATTTACGCTATTTACTTGGCCTACGGTCAAACGCGGTCATATTTAAAGTAAATCAATCGTCTGTAGGTTTGTGCCATTTGGGAAACTTGCACGGTTACATAGAGCGTTAAATTCTGTACAACATGTGTGAATTAGAACAAATCGTATAGAATAGCAACGGAGAAAAATATATCAGTTGAACTGAGATGAGCGCTAGTATCAAATTGCATTATACGGCTATTTACTTGGCGTACGGTCGAACGCGGTCACATATGTAAAGTAAATCAATCGTCTGTAGGTTTGTGCCATTTGGGAAACTTGTACGGTTAGATAGAGCGTTAAATTCTGTACAACATATGTGAATTAGAGAACATAGTATAGAATAACAACGGAGAAAAGGCTATTTGAACTGACATGAGCGCAAAATAATATCAAATTGCATTATTTACGCTATTTATTGTCCTACGGTCAAACGCGGTCATATTTAAAGTAAATCAATCGTCTGTAGGTTTGTGCCATTTGGGAAACTTGCACAGTTAGATAGAGCGTTAAATTCTGTACAACATATGTGAATTAAAACTCAAATCGTATAGAATAGCAATGGAGAAAAATATATTTGAACTGAGAGGAGCGCAAATATCAAATTGCATTATTATGCTATCACTTGGCGTACGGTCAAACGCAATCATTTTAAAGTATCCCTGAATCATACTACTCCAATCATACAGCGTTGCAATTGACTTTCTTCGAAAATAATGTTGTTCTTCGTCTCGTTCCGTAGTTCATACAACATGGCGAGGAGATATAAACAGTCACACTACTGCACACATTACAGGTCAGCGGTTACACCAAAAAGTTAACACACAAACACACAAACACACAAACACACAAACACACAACACGATAGCAATATATCTGCGCGTTGCGCAGATACAAAAACCCTGGGTGACAAGAAAAGTTTTCTAGAAAGTCATAATTGCTTGTGTGTGTACGACACAAATTTAATACCGATTAAAAAATTCTAGAAATTCGAAGCTGAAAGCTACACAAAAACATGGAAATTGGATATGGAAATTTTTAAACTGACACAAATTTATAGCGACTTGTATAGCCCAAATGAAGTACTATAGTGAGTGACACACGTATGGTTCAATTTGTAAAGATCGCATGTTTTAACTGTTCATTTTACTGACGGAGAAAGCCCCTGGAAACACGGAAGACGGGACGCAGGCTAGAGAAACATGAAACCTTAGCATGTCTGGACCTCCGCCGTGAGAGATGGCGGATTACGGCTGATATTAAGTGCTTTCCTGTTTGCTGTCTGCTGTTCCTGTCATAAAACTCTGTCTCCATGGATTTCATCATTCGCCGAAATTCGCACTACTGTATTCATATTTCTATATTAGATATGTATTCTGTATTGCCGACCGAAAAACATATATCTGTACTATATTCAGTGTGTACAAAACTATTTATCTTAAACAAAACCCCGGCTTCAATTGTAAATTCCAGGGGCGGATCTAGGAATTTCCCCCAGTTAGTCAGACTATCTAGGGGGGTCCGGGGCATGCCCCCCTGAAATTTTTTGAAATTTGGGTCTCTCAAATGGCATTTCCCGTGTTCTGACAACACATTTAATCAAAATTTCTGAAGTTTTAAAACATGTTTTTTAGCACATTTTATACTTTTTTTGAAAAAGTGTCAAAATTGGATTTGGATTAGTGAATTCTTGTAATAGTTTGTAAGTGCGTAATTATTTTTTTCTAAAAAGAAGGCAATACAACAAACAGTAGAGATATGTGATTATATTTAATTACTTACTCAAAAACATTTCAAAGACAGCTCTAGGAGCTCAACCATCTACATCATCCCAGTCATCCTAATTAAGTCACAACTAAACCAAGCCACTATACTATGAGCTGTCTGGTTTTCAGGTGCCAGATACTCACCTTTTACACATCTATCCAAGCAGACAATGTCTTGTTAAGGAATGCTTTTATTTATGACCATAATGCAACATGGACATAAAGGAGCTCAACTCTCGACATTATCCCAGTCATCCTAACCCTTGGGCCCCCAACTAATCTAAATCATTACCTGTTTATATGATTTCAATTTTATAGACTATGAAAGTATATAAATATTGAATACTAGAATTAAGCAGATACATGTATTGTATTTAAGCCAGACATGTATTGTATTTAAGCCAGATAATAAAATGTAAATAATAATTGTAATACAGCACATGTAGTTATTGGTTCATGTGGATATCAGCACTTAGTACTGTAGCTACTGTACACATGTAAATTTATATTAAAAAGAGGAAACCAATCATCATTTTACTAATCAACTTTATTATGACACCACATAATCATACAGGTCATATACAGTACATGACATGTTGACAGTGTATATACTGTATATTATATACTGTAATAATATTAAAGGAACAGAAATTAGCAATGTATGAGAAGAGTGCTTTAACTGCCAGGTTGGCTGGCCAGGTTACAGTCTCACTCTCACAAAGATAAAATTAATCATATTATTGATATAATTTAATAAACCATGAAAGCTCCAAGCAAGATCAAATTTCCAGCATACACTAGTCTGTCCGATGCACGTTTCATTGCAAAGTATCAATTCATTAACATGATATAGATCAAATACAAGCAAACGCGAAGTCTAGCCCAAGAGTAATTCTATAATTATCATAAAGATTATAATGATATTCAAATCATGCAGTATAGTAGGGTTTCTTACCTCAGACGACCTCAGAGCGCATCACTGATTCACTGTATAAAATTCTCCCAATTGATATTTCGATATATATCTCAATCCTCTGTAAAAGGTCATCTTCAGTGCATAAAGCACTTGATGAAAGTTTCACGAATATTTCATCATAAAGGTCTTGTAGATATCCTTGCAATTGAGTGTTGGGAAATGGCCAAATGGGAATATGGAAAGGACGCAATCTCGAGCCCATAGTCACCCCCTTTTTGGTCAGCGGGAGAGCGCGGGAGAGACTCTGGGAAATTGGATTGATTCTCCATTTTGATTGGTTCATTTAAATTTATTGAATTCACCGACTCAAAATCAACATTTTGCAAATGATGAAATTCATATTGCTTTATTCAATAAATATAAATATCTTCAAATCTAGGCCCGTCGTTTACATCTCTTCTCTTCTCTCAAAGTCTCAGTGACACAAACAATTGAAACAAACTTCATAAACAAAGTAAAGACGAATTTCGAATAGCAAATAATCGCAGTAAACGAAACAAACCTTGCTGTCATTTGTCGCTATACTTGATGTATAAATAAAACAATTTAAACAACGAAAAAGCATATATTTAAAACAATTAAAGAAGGAATCAGCAATTTTCGCAATTCGTAAACGACTAACGGCTTTTGATCGAGGACGATATTGGCGTCGTGAATTGATATTTTACCTTGGATTTCAAGAATGTTTACGTCGAGTGCCACAATCAGCAGTGTCAGGCTCTTTCCGACAATTCAGACGTGCATTTGATCTGCATGGAGGGTTCTCACTTTCTCAGAAATATAGTATTTTCAAACAAAATTACGAACTCATGATCTGAACACACGGTAAATTCTGCACAGCAGCTTAGGCTACGAACATGCGCATAACCACCGGAACCCCTCATTTCAGGGTTCACCCGTTGCTCACGTTGTAACCAATAAACTACTGTAATTGTAAAGGCATTGTATGCAGTAAGTTACTGGAAATTGTTTAATTGTAAGATGCGCGAATTAACGGATTAAAACTCACTTCGCATCCCACAATCTTTGTCAAGAACTGTTGACCATAAATTAAAAACACTATTAGGGGGGTTGGACGGGGAGGAGGTGGCTTAACCCCTCCCCCCGACACTTTTCAAGTTAGGGTTAGGGTTACCCCCGGGAAATTCACATTTTTGAGATTAGGGTTAGGGGGTTCGGGGGGGGGGAAGGGTTTCATTAAAAACCTCTTTATTAAACAATTTCCAGTAACTTACTGGATACAATGCCTTTACAATTACAGTAGTTTATTGGTTACAACGTGCGGATCGGCTGCAGGGTTAATTAAATCCAATTTTCCCAGAGTCTCCCCCGCGCTCTCCCGCTGACCAAAAAGGGGGTGACTATGGGCTCGAGATTGGGAAAGGACGCAGAATATGCGCATGGCCTTGTAGAACCACAGAAGCGATCGCTAACCATACTGATTATTCAGAAAGGCGCGTATCCTGCTAAATGACGTTTCAGCCTCTACACCAATCGTAAGTCGTAATTAGCGCAAAATTAGCCAATCAGGAACGTTGAAAAACCAACCAACTTCGTCAAAATTTGACGAAGTGCTTTCCTTCGTCAAATTCATCAAGCCGAGAGCCTGCATCGCAGTTGCGGCCTGGAAATGACTGTAAACCCGATCCTTGATTCTCCCATTATGTCCCGTGC
The DNA here is from genome assembly GCA_964035015.1 of Corallium rubrum. Lineage (NCBI taxonomy): Eukaryota > Metazoa > Cnidaria > Anthozoa > Scleralcyonacea > Coralliidae > Corallium > Corallium rubrum. The sequence goes on from OZ036007.1 coordinate 11,256,157, forward strand.
ATCCCACTGCTTCCCCTCAAAATCAGTCGTAGCTACAGAATTAGGCCTCGCGCGTAAAGAAAACGGAAAAACGCCAACGGGAAAATTTTTCTTGCCTGAACTGAAGCCTTTGTAGATAGGCATTTTAAGAATAGAACATACTCCTTCCTACTAGATAATTATTTTTAATGTGCAGGATTTTATTTGTAAATTTTTGACGTGCATACAAACAAAAATTATATATTCACGTCAAATTGTCACTTCGTCGCGCGACTTAGTTGACGCCCCTGAATTCTGTGCGAGTAAAATTTCTGAATTTCTAGCTTTAAGCCTGGTTTTCATATGTCGCCGATCGTCGGCGATTTGTGATTTAGATGCATGTTAAGTAAGTAAATTAAAGCACTGCTTTTCTGCATTGTTCTTTATTACTTAACATGCTGCTGCATTTCCCGTTTTAACATGCATCTAAATCACAAATCGCCGACATATGAAAACCAGGCTTTAATACGACGAGAAAACAATCAGAATGAAGTTCGAAAAAGATAATATTCTACAGGAAAAACAAACGTTCTTACCTTTTCAAAAAGTCCAAGTTGTATCCCCATGTTGTATTACAGCTTTCCACAATGAAATCTGTTGCAACTGGTACAATTTTGGCTTCTTTTTTGGCTTGAACGAAAGAACAAGTTTTCATTCTGTGATTCTGAAAAAACAAACACAAAAATGACAAAATGGCGGCAAAATTGGCGCACGCGCGGAACGGCGTAAGCGCTGGCGGAAGTAAACATGAGGGACTGGAAACTAATTTTCAATTCTTCAAATCATTTTCGGACATTTTAAATAATTAAATTGCCGTTCCAAATATTTCTTTCTTTTAAAAACATTTAAGAATATTGTGTAGCAGTTCTTTTTGTGGCAGTAATTATAAAGTGGTAGTTTTTCCTCATTTTGTACTATTTATTTTTGGGTTTCAGGTTTGACCAAATGGACTACAACAAGTTTCTTTACCTTGTTGGCTTTGCTTACTGTTTCGCCATTTCTCTTGGAAAAACAGGTAAGTTCACTTTAAACACGGGTTAAGTTTATCCTAACAGACGATAACAAGGAGTTTATTGTATGGCTTTCGATTCATGTTTTTATGTTTTTAAATAAACAGTTTTAAAGAAAACCAACAGTAATGTTGCAGTACATTTTATTGTTCGAAATATTTAAATGAAACCACTTTAACTCTGTTTTATTTGTTAAAACAAATGAACTCAAAAATTTTCCCGCCAAAACTCATAAGTCGGGCAAAAAAGTCTATTGATCCGGGGTAGTAGTTTGAAAGAAAAATTTTTAAATCCTGGCTTAGCGAAATAGCGTTGAACAAAATATTTGTACAAATAAATACTTTGTATAAATAAAGGCTTTATTCTCTAAAGTTTGAAGTGAAACAAATCAGCCAGAAAATAGAAGAGTTCACATTACTTCACCACTGACGTGTGTTGCGAAGCTCGTTCGGAGTTCGTTGCCAAGGTTGACAATTATCCAATCAAAATGGAGCTTTTATTTAGCCCTGTTTAAACGGCACGAAAACCATACCGCCATCTTTCTCACTCGAGACAATTTCGTAGAGGGGTAGGCCTTCTGTCCACACACAAAACGCCTGCTGCGCCGCTAGCTTTGTGTGCCGTTCCAGCTCCAGTGTGAACGGAGCTAGTTCGAAATCGTAACAGAATAGAGCGTGGTGATTGGTTGTATAGTCAGGTTTTCGTGCCAGCACAAAAGCTATATCCGGTATAGTGTAAACGAGGCTTACTTCGGCACAATATCGTGCCGATCGCGAATCTGTTTATTTTTTGTGCCGGCACGAAAACCTATCCAGTATAGTGTGAACGCGACCTGATGACCCACAAGCGGGCTTAACATGTCCGTGTAAACAGACTCGGCGTAAATGAAGGATTAAACTGAGCACGATCAGTTCGGGATTGAAAAACGCTTGCTGTTAATACGGTTTTATATCAATACGATAAAATGCTTTTTTTTCCCAGCTGTAGAAGGTTTTGGAAGCTTCGTATGGGTTGGCGTGCGTCAAAGAACAACGGAAGACATCGGTACACGAGAAAGAGTAATAGCTAAAGGAAAGAAAGAAACAAAGGAACAAAGAATAGCGAGATGGAAGCTTCTACATGCAGCAGGGCAAAAAAATGCATTTTATCGTATTAATAACACCGTGTTAATAGCAAGCGTTTTTCAATCCCGTTGCGTTTACACGGCCAAGTTAAGCCGCTATTAATTTACGCCGATCTGTTTACACCGATATTTTAAGCCGGCTTAAAGTCAGATGTGGCTCAGATCCCGACCGCTCAGCAACTGCAACCAATCAATTTGCATTGTTTTGCGTACGGACCGGAAAACAGCCCAGTCATATAATAAAAAAAATTACCAGTTTAGTTTGCCTCTTGTAAAAAATAAAACAAGTTTAACGTCGCAAATTGGTGTTTTATACAGAGAACAGTTTAAAAAGAACTCATGAAAAAGATTTGGACTGGTTGTGGAGGAACGTTATGCAAACAATACCGTTAAAAGAAGCAAACAATTTAGTTCCAAAATTACTGGAACAACCTTCGAAAAGTCACGACATTGCCGTAAAACGGAAAAAGATATCTCTCAAAGCTTCCCCACTGGAAGAAGAACTTCCAACCAAGAAGTCGGTTGAAGCAAAGCCGTATGATACTCCGGTTGCTCTTAATATTGCTCTCATGAAGCCAGGTGTTTATTTAACGAACAAACCAAAAGGCAATCTGAAATTGGAGACTGGCAAAAAGTCACAGAAATTTACCGCAGAAAAGAGGTTTAACATCCCCCGGTCAATAAGTGGTTCTAAAGACAAATTAGTGCCTTTTAAGGGCCATCCGATGTTTTCCAAAAACACTCCGTTGTATTCCAAGGATAGCCCGATCTGTTCAGAGCACAATTCAGTATCTTTCGTTGACAGTACGGAGGCTTCCGAAGACAAGGCGACTTTCTCCGATTATCACACGAAAGTTTCCGAAGGTCGTATAAAACGACAAGATGTTTTAGACGACCCATCACCGACAGCCGATGCCATTACGGATGGGACGCAAATAGGTTCAGTGCCGCACTTTAATGCAGTAATACCAACAGACAACGAGCTGAGAGATCAAGAAGTTAACGTTCGTAGCGGCATCCGTGGTGCTTACGCCAATAAACTTTTGGCTGTAGTACCAGTGAAAGTGCAAACTCCAATGGTCATATCTGATGTTCCTTCAGTCGCCTTGGCTTCAGCAGGTAAATAAAAGTTTAACAAAAAATTAACATGAAAAAAGATAGATTTGCCCACATTTGCAAGTTAGGAAAAGTGTTGCAAATATATTTGCCATACTGGCTGTAATTAATGATAATACCCTATTCCACTCCACTACGCTCCACTCCACCCTACCTTACCCTACTCTACCCCACCCCACCCCACTCCACACGATCTACTCCACTCTACACGATCTACTCCACTCTACACGATCTACTCCACTCTACACGATCTACTCCACTCTACACGATCTACTCCACTCTACACGATCTACTTTACTCTACTCTACTCTACTCTACTCTACTCTACTCTGCTCTGCTCTGCTCTGCTCTGCTCTGCTCTGCTCTGCTCTGCTCTGCTCTGCTCTGCTCTGCTCTGCTCTGCTCTGCTCTGCTCTACTCTACTCTACTCTACATATTTTTTGTGACAAGGTCCACAAGAAATACAGTCTTCAGTGCCAGGAACAGAGAGGTCAATATTGCCGATTACGAGCTTGATACAACAACTACCTAAGCACTCTATTAAAATAGCAGATTCGTTGTTTGGTTCCCAGGTTGGTAACATGTTTGTTAAATTACAAGAGAATCCCAGTGATATTACTACAGAGGGTGACCAACATGGCGAGCTCAAGTTAATGACTCAGCCAAAAGAAGAAAACCCAGTTATAAAACTGGCGCATGTTCCAGTACATCTCTTGAACTCCGACATCGAGGACAACGTTAAGGCAAAAAAGAAGACCGACACCGAAAACGAGAGAGCATCTGATGTTATTAACGAAAACACATTAAAATCTCTTCAACTCAGACTTACCAGTATTATCTCGAAATTGGAAGAAAAAGTAAACAAAAAGGAAGGAAAGAAAGAGAAAGAAACGAAGGAGAAAGTACAAACGTCAAATATGATAAAAACGGAAAAGGTTGGACCCAGTGAGAAATCACTCAAATTTTTGAAAAACAAGGTTGCTCGCGTGCTTGCAAAGTTTAAGTCGAGGCCAAGGGCAGGACAGCCTTTCACGATTGGAAAAGAATGGTCTCATTTGTTGGATTCTAAAAGTCTTAACCAAGAAAATCGTCAAAAGAATGAAGAACTTTCAGACAAAGCCATCAAAAGTTCAAGAAAAGAAGCCAAAAAAAGCGAAGGTAAGCGCAAAAAGTGTTAAAAAAGTCATAAGTTAAAAGTCCCATACAGACTCAAAAAACTCATAAAGTTAATAGTCTAGTGGGTATGAAATGAAATATTCAGTTGGAAATAAAACTTTCTCATTTAAAAGTCATCTCGCGTTTAAAAAGATTGGTGTTTTTGACTCTTCGATATACAACTTCATCAGTCTTGAGGTATTAAAGTGTATATGAAGTGAAAATCAAGTTTGTCTAATTTGGAAGAACTCTTGAAATGGTGAAGAAACATCTTCTACAGTTTTTCCATATCTTACTTCGTTCTTGAGATCTTACTATTTGTTTGATATGTAAATGATCACACTGCATACGTCACATTGTATATTGAGTTACTGAGAAATCGTGCATATCATTGATATTTGTCTGTTAAATCGCTTGAACCTGTGTTTGTTTAAAGTCATGAGACAAATACACCTGCATGCGCAGTTTCGTGTGACTTTGTTCGATAATTATAACTTCAACGACATTCCTAATTTTCCAACAACTCATTATGCAATGTGACGTATGCACTGTGATGATTCACATACAAACAAATAGCAATATCTTAAGAACGAAGTAAGCTATGGAAAAACTGTAGAAGACGTTACTTTACCATTTCAAGAGTAGAGGTGAGCCGATGTTAAAAAAAAGCCGATTGCCGATACCGATTGTTAAGAGCCGATATTTCCTACGATCGGCCGATAAATCGGCAAAACCGATGTTTGCTAACCTGATGCTCAGTGCTCCCGTTTTGTCGTTTTATTCATCTCAAGTTTCGCAATGAGAGGAAGTCATCAAACCAATTCTCGTATTTTGAGCGCAACAAAACAGTTTATTGACGCGATTATTGACGCCGTACCACAGACGCTCGCTCCCCGATTTTGACGGGAGGGTTGCGGCTGTACACAGGCTATGATAAACGAGGACGAGAGAGCAGAAATACGAAGACGAGAGTCACGAGACAGCCAATCCGATGGTGAAAGACACTCGGCTGATGGCCGATTGTGAGAAAAACTAGCCGTTAATCGGCTATGTCGATGTTTTACCGATGATCGGCCCACCTCTATTCAGGAGTTCTTCCAAATTAGACAAACTTAATTTTCATTTTCATTTTCAAACGAAAACGGAGACCTCGTATCGAAAACGTATAAAAGGTTTTCCTTCCACTCTATCGTTTCCAAATCGTTTTCGCCGTTTATAGTAAAATGCTAAAATGATCTACAGGGGTATGAATGAATAGTTCTAAATATAATCGTGACACCATCGACATCGTTTCCCAAAAGCTTCGTTTTTGCCGTCCACACTGGTACTTATTGAAAAAGGTTGAACAGATCTTTGCGAATTGCAAAGGAGAGCATTTCAAACATGCACATAGCTTGAATGAATTATAATTATGTTCTGTGGCAAGGAACAGTCACAAGTCAAGGACCAAGTAAAAGTTCTTTCTTCATCAAAAATTAAATGAACAAACACAAGAGAACAACATCAACTCAACAAGCATAACACTTCTCTGAGGACAGCTCGAGTATACGAACCGAAAGCTCAGAATTTAAATAAAACATGGTGAAACCCACAGATTGTGTACATTTAAATTGACTTAGAAGGCTGAAGGTG
>OZ036007.1:11264710-11324710 GCA_964035015.1 Corallium rubrum
ACGTCCCGCTCGATTTAGGTCATTTAGTAAAATTCCCTCGGGCCTTCGGTCCTCGGTAATTTTACTAAATGACCCTCATCCAGCGGGCGTTTAATAGCTAATACACCTCTTTTTATGCTATTACTTATAATAACAAAAATATTATTGAAATTAAAATATTTTTGAAATTACAATCGTATTGAAATTACTTCACAAATATTGGGATCGTTCTGGATCAAAACGCAGCATAGACGCAACAAAGCTCACCCTAAAAGGCCATTTAATAAGAAGTATCATTATATATATTATTGCGAGTCCGTAGTTATGCACATCCAAGTGCGCAATTGCAAACAAACGCGCACGCAACCACAAGCACGCACGCTTCCAAAGAAACGCAAAGAACCAGACACGCACGCACGCAACATCACTCACCGCATGCGCGCAACACTAGACACGCACGCAACCACAAACAGGCACGCATCCTCGTATCTAGAGAATTTTCTGCGAGGAAGGGAGCGCGGAGGTAATTAATTAAGACCCTGGGTAGTACGAAGTTGAAATTTAGTTAGTTTCAGAAATTGCAGCTTGATGTTAGTAATAATTGTTAGTTGTTTGCTGTACAAGCTGTGTTAGTAATACTCAGAGAAACTCTGAATTAACCTTGCTCCGCTATCTGAGTTCTGGTGGCTCAATGGTTAGAGCGTCTGGCTAGCATTCAGAAGGTTGTGGGATCGAGTCCCGCTCAGAGCTCAGAGTTTTTCTGAGTATTACTAACTAACACAGCTTGTACAGCAAACAACTAACAATTATTTCTTGTAACATTTGTTATATATTTTTGGGCAACCATATTTTTTTGCCCAGGTGCCAACATTCTGGACAGCGGTTGTGATAAGTGTGGCTCTTGTCTCGAGCTGAACTCTAAAGACGACCCAGGATTAACAGTACCGGGAAGTCAATTTAAACATCCACCAACCAAAGCCATTTCACTCGCGGCTTGGTTTAACCTCAACTCAACCACTGGAACACATGCCTTGTTCGAAGTCGCCGAACCCATCACGGGAGCACCGTTTTTGGACCTACGTGTGACGGATGGAAAACTGCGGTGGAAAGGAAGCGATAAAAATCAAAATACAATATTCAACTTGAACACTGAACAATCTGTCGTCCCAGAAGGCATTTGGGTCCACATTCTCGTCACCTTTGATTCGGTCAGCGGTTTCGCTAAGATTTTCGTAGATGGGCATCAAAAAGCATTGGCTAAGACAGCAAAGAAAGTCCCGATCGGAGAGGACTGGGGAGAAACCCGTGTCGGCGGGAAATCGATTGGTTCCCAGGCTTTAGGAGGGTACATAGATGAGTTTGTTATGTATAACTGGGAGCTTGATCCATCAGAAGTATCTTTTGTCATGAAGTACTGCCCAGATCATCCGAAACTGGTCTCATTCACGGTTCATGTTCCGTTGGATTAGTCTTTGTTGGATCGGAGAAGATCCATGTTAACTCAGATATAGAAATGGTTGGAAAGTTGTGCTTAGGGTTGTTTTAGTAAGAAATAGTTTCACTACAATACAATACAATACAATACAATACAATACAATGCAACGCAACGCAACGCAACGCAACGCAACGCAACGCAACGCAACGCACTGCACTGCACTGCACTGCACTGCACTGCACTGCACTGCACTGCACTGCACTGCACTGCACTGCACTGCACTGCACTGCACTGCACTGCACTGCACTGCACTGCACTGCACTGCACTGCACTGCACTGCACTGCACTGCACTGCACTGCACTGCACTGCACTTTCAAAGAGCAATGCTACACCATATAACCTTTTCTCTAAAAATTAGGCGCGCACAGAAATTCGCCCCAACAGAAATTCGACAATTCGTCATGTAATGGCCACAAGAACTCAGCCATACAGCCGGGCTGAAATTTCAGCCCGGTACAGTATCGCAGCAAGCTGAGAATACTTGTATCTAATTAAAAAAAAATTACAGCAAAAAAACAAGTATGTGAATTTTTCAGTTTTTGCGATAACTCATGGACAAGAAGCTAGTTAAAAATGCATTCATTTGGTCCTAGACGCATCTGAGACACTAGATAAGATGAAAAATGATAGACAAACGATAAACAAGGAAATGAGAGATGGAGATACGATAGACAGAAGACAATATAGATGACGTGAAGACAAGAGACGATGTTAAGATAAACGCAGATGGTACTGTTGTCCGAAATCACTTAAAGGCGGTTTTCCACTAGGCGAAAAATGTCGCGCGAAGCGACATTTTCTTTTGTCTCGCAAGCTCTCGAGTGGAACTAATTAGCCAAGACGAAAGAAAACTGTCGAGTCGGTCGACAAATGTCGCCTAGTGATTTTTCAAGGTTGCATCTAGATATAACTTAAGTTAAGATCATCCACAGAACTGTTGCTTGAGCAACCAAGAACAAAAACACTAGTCACTCTAGGCGACCGCTCGTTTGAAGTGGCCGCACCTAAGCAGAAATTCGTAATGCCAGTAATGTCGAAGTATTTAAGAAATGCTCAAAACTTGTCTTTTCAGTAGGAAAGCATTTTGCTCCATGATATTATAATTAGGAATTGACAACTATATTATTTTTATTATTTATTAGATTTTATAGGATATATTGTAGTTAATAGTGTAATATTTAAGCCTTGTAATTAGTATATTATTATTATAATTAGTGTGATATCTTGTAATGCGCGTGTGAGCATCTCCCTATGTAACACGCGCAATATAAATTTAATTATTATTATTATTATTATTATTTTAATATAAAAGTGAACGATAAAAGATTTACACGACGTTTCGATGTCATCATAACATCATTATCAAGTGAATAAAAGCTAAGAAAAACATGTCCCTTATATATGCTCTAGGCTAGACAGTACGTATTTGTCCTGAACAAAAACTAGTCAACCGTGACTATATACAATAAAAGTTCTACAATGCATCAATTATTGTATATAGTCACGGTTGACTAGTTTTTGTTCAGGACAAATACGTACTGTCTAGCCTAGAGCATAGATAAGGGACATGTTTTACTTAGCTTTTATTCACTTGATAATGATGTTATGATGACATCGAACGTCGTGTAAATCTTTTATCGCTCACTTTTATATTAAAATGTTTGAAAAGAAGTCTTTTTATTCGATTATTATTATTATAGTGGAAAACCGCCTTTAGGTGGCTCGACAGTGTAAATCATGAGAAATTACGTATTTTCTTAATGAAAAGTTTTGCGCAGGTCTCATGAGCTTCAGTTTAGTTCATTGCACAGCTCTAGTGGTGGTGATCTTGATTATTGAAAAGATTTATACTTGTAGCGCTTGCGTATCTAGAGAAATTGTGTGTGCATGGTAAGCGACAGATGCAAATTACGATTGAGCATGCGGGCGTCTTGTTTAACAAGTATAGATTCCGAACGCAGCCTATAGGGGATTATTATAGTAAAGGAAAATTTCGAGTACAAGAATATATCCATAAGACCAAACCGGTACCAGTTGAGGAAGCTTTCCCACTACACGCGTAAAAACGCACAACTTGTTCACGGTTGTCAACAGGTGTGAACAATGTTGTGCTGCTCGCCGTGATCAATGTTGTGCTGCTCGCCGTGAACAAGTTGTCAGCAAGTTGTTCACTTATGGTTCGAACAACTTGTTCACGGATAAATCAACAGTCATGAACAAGTTGTTCCAACAGCACATTTTTTATAGCCAACAACGTTGTTCGCACATGATACAACATGTTGTAACAGCATGACGAAATAACAACGATGAACAACAATGTTACAACAATGGTGAACGTGGTTGATGTATCAACACGTTCTTCGGTTGTTACAACATGCGTGAACAACGGTTGTTGTTTCACCAAGCAGTAACAACTTGTTGAAACAATGATGAACAATGTTGTTCATTTATCAATGTTGTTCACATATGTCAACAAGTTGTTACAGCATTGTTGCAAGTTGTCACAGCATTGTTCAGGCAACAATGCTGTGACAACTTGCGAGATTTTTACGCGTGTAGAAATCGAACCCGCGACCCTGTGATACTATAGTGCAGTGCTCTGACCACTGAGCTACGGAAGCTATTGCCGAGAGTTTTAGTCGAGGAGTCCGTCAGGCTTAACAGTTTTCAATAGATCTTTTCACCAATAGCGGCGCCATCTTGAATTGGCAATGCATTATGGTCTATCCAGGTAACAAACTCCATTAAAAGGGCGATTGCGTAGTGTTGAGACACAATACGGTAATTTTTTCTTTATAAATACTTTCGTGGCAACAATATCTAAATATAATAATTGTCATATTGGTTTCAGCAACAATTCTCCGAGTGTAAGGATAGATTCATGACAAATGTATATACGTACGAGTATTATTGCTTTTACCAATATGACAACGATCATATCTAGACATTGTTGCCATGAAAGAGTTTATAAAGAAAAAAAATATCGCATTGTGTCTCAACACTACACAATCACCCTTTTAATTGAGCTTATTACCCTGGATAGACCACAATGCATTGCGAATTCAAGATGGCGCCGCTATTGGTGAAAAGGTCTATTGAAGTATTTAAAGTAACGTAGCTTAAAAAGTTACTGAAGTGAACAACTAGTATCTAAGACTAAAAACTTTTACTGCACTACAAATGTACAAGACACAGTTCTTTTTCCTTATAAAACAAAGCAACCAATATAATGTTATATATGAGTACATAAAGAGAAAACATGAACAGGGAAAGAGCGAATGTAATTTATGCAGATCAAATTTTCATTGATAGATACGTAATTGGACCCACACTGGTGTTAAACATTGTGTGTAATACACATCAAACAATACAGGCTAGGAGCTTAAGCAGAACCATCGCATTGGAGGATAACTGAAATGAACTAACTAAGGAGATATGTGTATTTATTGTATATATAAAATGAAATTGAGCGAATTAAATATTAGTAAGGGTATAAGGAAGAGTATAGAGTATGAAAAGGAGTGAGATATTCATAAGGGGAGCGTGAAGAGTATTAGGGTGAATGGATAGGAATGTGCAAGGAAGGTATTTTCCTGTAAAGCCGGCAACCCTCGACGCGTTTCGACCTTACAGTCTTCTTCAGGAGGGATTTTTTAGGGAAAAGGAGTTCTGTGGTTTGTATCGTGAAAATATGGGAAACGTGGAAGAGTGTAAATGGGGTTGAAATGAAAAGGAGTGGAAGAGTGTAAAAAGGGAGGTAAAGAGAGAAGGAGTTGGGATATGTTAGTTTGTAGTTAAGGTATAGTACATTACGATAATATAAGGTAATAAAAGGTAAAGAAGGCCTACCGAAGGTGTGGTTCTTTCTGGACATTCCAATTCTAATTTGTGCCATAGTTGAAGAAAGTTCTCTCTTGCGAGGTTCTCAGCTCAGTATTGTCTGGCGTATGGATGACGTTTGATTTATGTAGAGGTGTGAGTGTTGGTGATATGGTATGTGTCACGTGATTATGATATGTCAATCAAATTAATTGCAGAGGAGATAGTATTAGGGATGATGTGTGTGAATGTATTTGGTTGTGGCATAAGGTTAGTGTGATTAATGTGTGTGAATATATGTTTCAGTGTGTAGGTAAATTGTGTTGCAAAACACCAATTACATAAGGGTAACACCATAAAGAGACTGCCGATTCGAAATATATAAAATATAATATAGTATAATATAATATAATGTCCGACTATGGATTAGAGGTATATATAAAAGGAAAAAATAAAATCCATTTATCTCGAAGAGTCCACGTATTCTTATTTCTGTGTATGTCATGATAGTCGAAGAGGAGAAGCGAGAAAACGTCGACAACCTAGCAGCCCCACTACACAATAGTTTTGACTCCAGATTATAATAGGCTGATACCCATAGAACATTGCTAGATCAGTCGTACTCACAAATTGTGGAGTCAGTGGCCTGCTACATAGAGGGGGTGGGTGGTCCTTACATTGACAGACTTAAAGTGCACATGAAACGAAAATTAAGTTTGTCTTATTTGAAAGAACACTTAAAATGATAGAGTAACATCTTCTGCAGTTTTTCGTTTCCTTGGTTCGTTGTTGAGAATCAGACATTTCAGTAAATTAAACAACTTGACGTCACATGTGCATAATGAGTTATCAGAGGTTATATATCTTTGCTATTATAAAACATAATCACTTGAAAATTCTACATGTTTGGCGTTGTGAGAGAAACACACGCAAATACTTCCTTCGAATTAAGTTTGGTTTGATAATAGCAAAGATATATAACCTCCTCTGATAACTCATTATGCACATGTGACGTCAAGTTGTTTAATTTACATTTTAAAAAAACTGAAATATCTCAACAACGAAGCAAGGAAACGAAAAACTGCAAAAATGTTACTCTATCATTTTAAGTGTTCTTTCAAATAAGACAAACTTAATTTTCGTTTCATGTGCACTTTAAGTCTGTCAATGTAAGGACCACCCACCCCCTCTATGTAGCAGGACACTGACCCCACAATTTGTGAGTACGACTGACCTAGCAATGTTCTATGGGTATCAGCCTATTATAATCTGGAGTCAAAAATATTGTGTAGTGGAGGTGCTATACTGACGTGGTCGACTCCGCCTCGAGTATAACCAGCAAAACGAACAATTGAAACTAAATTTTTACTTTGCATGTAAAAAAGATAAACAGGAACAATTTTCATTGGATCGTTAAGTCGGTACCTATCGATGTAAATGTATTGCATCTTTTACAGGTGTTTGGATACGGTTTTTCAGTAGCTAAAAACTCTGTATCACACCAGAGTTTATTGAATAGATCGACGGTATATTCAACTGCAGCTGGCTTCTTAGACGACGTTTTTTCTTTTATATTATATTATAATACACCAATCATTCTTATCGCTTGTCAATAAAAGCGACACTGCAATGATAAGCAATTGTCGTAGAAACCCTGCGTTTGGTCTTTACTCGTTGCTGGTTCAATATTCAACACTCTGGGGACTGTATTTTCTACACTTTATTTCATCTTCAAGAATCGTTAACACTCTATACTACACTCTATTCAATCTTTTCAATCAATCTCCTAAACACTTATCATGCACTCCTATTTATACCTAACCAATGGGAAGTTATTCAGCTAAATGTTATTCTAAACTACATCTAATAACAACTATTGTGGAATTTCTTCCCCTATAAATTCTTCCCATCCAATTTCTTCCGCTCTACATTTCTTCCCATACAATTTCTTCCGATATATATTTATACATAAATGCATGGTTTATAACTAATTTACTAAATACAATTACAATCATTTACGCAAAACGAAGTACACATTAAAGTCTGTGCTAAATCAGTTCTTATATTTTTACATGATATCGGATTCTTTTTGGCATGCTTCTTGCTATTTACATAAACATATTTTATCCGACAGCAATGTCCGAGAAAAATAATTTGGCTGTTGTCGACAACATCCCGGAAAATAAGCGAAAATAATCTCTTTACATTAGTTTAGCTTGAGTTATACATGCGGTCATAGCAGTTTAGGGTTGCTATAGAGACTAGAGGGGGCACTGTATGAATAATGATAACAGTTTCATGTTTTAACATGTTTTAAAGGCGTATTTACATTTTGCTCTGGATGAGCGATATAGACCTTACAAACAAGAGGCAATGGCATTGTATTCTATATACAAACTTGTACTAGGTATATTACTAACAATATATAACAACCTTATACTATAACTCCTAAAAAAGGAGTGTGCCTAGCCAGTGTTCCGGATAGAGCAAAGTGAAAAGGTGGTGGAACTGTGGAGGTTTAAATTTTAGTAACGATGTAACTGACGAAGGACTCGCCAGTGACCTACGTCATCTGATTTCAAAATGACCTTTTAACCTCGCGATCGGGGCAAGGGTCAAAGTTGACCCTGTTTCACATAATAAAACACAACTTAGCTTTCACGTGAATAAAAGAACGCGCCAGTAACGTCAACAATTAAACGCACGCAAAGAGCACGTGAACAAGAATAGTGCGTATAAATTAGAATGTTTTTATACAGTGTAACCCCGGAGGGTTAACTCTGGCCCTAGGGTTACCCTATCGCTCAGCAACACATCTCTTACCAAAATTAAGTGTCCCCAAGCGGGATGTTAAACTTGAACACATAAAGCTAAAAATCCTAGAGGGCAACCTCGTCCCCAGGGCATTTTGCCTCTACGTTGGGAGTCGGCGAAAATGGCCCTGGCATCGGCTGGTCACGTGACACCCAGAATTTTGGGGTGTTTTGGCAAGAAAATTTATGCGGTCTTTGTGTTTCGTTTTTGTATAATACGTATACATGAATAATAAATAATAAATATTTAACGCTCTGCCGAATCACTCATGTGAACCTTTATCATAAATGCAACTGGCTAGCATTATTCATCATGATACTCCCCAGGATTATCCAGGATACATTTAAATGTCGGGAAGAAACATATATCTAATGTTGTTCTTGACTTTAACCAAAGCTATCGTTACAATTCTTTGAATGAACTTCGCAGAGTGGGTTTATTGCAATTCATATTTTGATGAATAAATTACACTGTATCTGAATTAATCAAGTTTTTAAACCGGCCAATCCGATTATAGAATCGACCAGCCGATGCCAGGGCCAGTGGCGTAGCTACACCCGGGCCTACCCGGGCCTGTGCCCGGGTGAAACCTGCGTGTGCCCGGGTGAAATATTGCAGACAGATCTAGCTCTCATTATATAGGCAAAGTAATTTAAGTATAGAGTATAGCCACTAGGAAGATTATGTATAAGTTTACTGTTTACAGAAAGACAAAGTATTAGTTTATTTCCCACATAAACGTTAAATATTTCCCTAAAAATGACAGTTTTCGCGTGAAAATTCATCGAGTGCAACATTTCCACCAATGTTTTTGACTGTTACCGCTAAAGCATGTGTCAGTGGGCGCAGATGAGTAAAATGTTGAAGCGCAAAATGGCAGCAAGGCAGTTGTCGTTGTTCGATTGTGGAATTGTTGTTCTTTTTCTTGTTCTTAATCTTATTAATTGTGGAAAGTTTGTACGATTTTTGAAATAAAATCAGTCTGAAAATCTAGTTGCATTGTTAGTACGCAAGTATTATTGGGCTCAAACACTGCAAAATATCTTTAGTGGCATGCCGTATGCCCCTGACTGAAAATTGTTTTTCTAGTTTTCGCGTAAGGAAATACTGACTATAAAATCATGATTTTCACTGGTTTTTATTTTATCTTTTTTGTTGTTAAAATTGCCCCCAAAATGCAGGAAATAGCATTTCCGTGGCGTAAAAAACCAAAAATTTCCTGGGGGAGCATGTTCACACCCCAGAGGTTTCCCGCATGTTTGACACTCTGAACTGGCTGCCACTACCAACCGGACATACTGTACTTCAACATTGGTGGCTACGGCCCTGTGACTGTAAATCACTAATAACAAAAAAACCACCAGAGAATGTTGAGACCTGTGCCCATGTTGTGCCCACATGACATCTGCTTCCTGGCTACGCCACTGGCCAGGGCCATTTTCGCCGACATCCCAACGTGGAGGCAAAATGCCCTGGGGACGAGGTTGCCTAGAGGGGTGTTGTGGTCGGGGTTTGAGACGTGGGTCATTTTTCCGGAGGGTTGTGACTAGGTTTAGGGTCCGAGGGTTTTTGGTTAGGGTTAGGGCTACCGGGGGGTTGTGGTTTGGGGTTGGGGTATGGGGGATGAGTTTTCATTTAAAATTAAGGATTTAATTCTAGGCGAGTTGAGAATTAAGGATAATCCTTAATTTTGGATGTGAGGTCGACCTGCGCTCAGACCGAGTTATCCCTATCCCCCCAGTTATCTCGATCTCATGTGAACGGTTTACTTTTTGTGACTACCGCTGACCTGTCAGCGGGAGCCACAATGTCGGCGAAATCTTGCTTGATTGCCAGAGGTGGTTGGACAAGTACCACGTGAATATCTCGACCAATGAAATGGCTTATTTTCTCATCGTTTGATCGGCTGAAAATTTTGCATTGGACTTAGAATACCGAATATTACGCTATTGTCATTCATTTTTTTCTTTAAAAAAGCAGCGATATCGTTTGATATATTGTTGGACTATCCATATCTGCAGGATTTTGCAAGGTAAATGTAGTTTTCTACTTTATTTTGATGGTTTATGTAGGTCGTGTCGCCCTAAGCGAAGACCCGACTTCCGGTTTGTCAACAATCTTCAAAGCAAAAAATCTCGAATTCCAACGGTTCGAATTCTCTAATTTTTGCGTAATAAGTTGAACAAATGTCTAATCTTGGATTCTATCCAGACGACCCCCGGTGACCTCTCAACCGTTTTCGAGATATTCGCCTTTGAACCGACCATGGTATTTCGGCATTTGCTAAGATGGCGCCTAATAAATTTAAGAGGGCCTCTGACGCCTTTCGCCACTAAAGCTTGTTTTTTCTCAAGAATTTTGGAAGTTTCTTAATATTTCGAGCTTTATTCTTTAGAGTAAGTGTAGAATGAGTAGTGGACAATTATTAAAGAGTAAAATTTGATATTTGTCTGTTTTTATGGTCCAAAACGCTTGACCTCGCTGTATAAAAACACCATTCTGGAAAAAATGTATACATATCAGGCCTACATATATTCTGTAAATATTATTACAGAATGTACTAAAGATCTGCTATATATGTATACAGGCCTGATATGTATAGATATTTTTTTATATATTAATTAACATTGTGTTCCATGACAGCATATGATTATTAAAATTGATATGTGGATAATTATTTGTAGTTTATTGTTGTTGGTCATTGTTATTGTGAATAATATATTGTAGTTGTAGTATTAATTTTTTTTTTTGCTAATCTGTTGTTGTTCGTATTGTTTTTTAGTATACAAATATTTATTATAGGACTTTAGCCAAGTGTGTGTGTGTGTGGGGGGGGGGGGGGGAGGGGGAGGGCATGTGCCCTTGTGTCCACCCCTTGATTTGTACACCCATGAAGTGAATACAATAGTTAGGTATTGGCTGTACAGTCACCTTTTAAGACATGAAAGGGTTAATAATTCCATCTCACTTCCTATTTTTTACAGGAAGCGAAGAGATACAGTACAGATGTCAGTGTTGGAATAACTTGCCTGGGCACAAGCACCGATCTGAACAGGATTTTTATGATTATAAATTGATGGATTCTCTTTTGCCAAATAACATTCAAATATGTAGTTTGATGTTTTGCATGTTATCAGTTGTATAATTACATCATAACAATGCATAATTGTGGATATAACTAATAAAATTTTAACAGAGGTATTATCTCACATAGCGTACAATTCAAATGTTGTGTCTCAAAGCCTAATTAAATGCCTGGATATTATTCATCCCTTTGCCTTTGAGTGCTACTGCATGTACATACTGATAGACAGACTGTGAACTCTGTCTAAGACAGACACCCTTGGGCTGGACTTTGTCTGTCTTATAGTTCATTTATTGGACTTTGTCTGTCTTATAGTTTGATTAACCCATTCACTTTCCTGATGCCCTCTCTAAAGTTGATGTTTTCTTGGCAGGGGGGGGGGGGGGTATGCTTGACTGCAAAAATGTAAGATCAATATTGAGCAACATTTTAATTTGATTCAAGTTCCTTATTTACATATATTATTAGGATACAGGAAATACACTTTATTTGATAAAATAACAATATTTGAACATTTGACCAGTTATATACCAAGTTTATCAATAGATTCTGGAGCCTGGAGGCAATTATTAAATCGACTTTGGATTTTGAATTCACCTTAATACAAAGAAAAATACAAGATAGTTATTGAATAATAAATTTTAGGCTAGCTTTCACAATTTTATAAAATTTGGGATACAAGTAAGCTAAAGTATGAAGGAAGAGGGAAATCATAAACCACTAAACAACAAATAATGTTGATTTCTCAAATCTCACCTCACGCTTTTCTCCAGTTGTAACGAATCACACGTTGCACCACACAACCAAATATCCTTCATTGTAAGTATCTAAATTCATTTCTGATTTGTTCCATTATTTGTAACGTAAAATGCGTCGAATCCGAAGGATTGAGCAGTCCTTGAAAACTATCTTGAATGCCCATCCGCCATTGTCATGAATATACGCCAAATAAAGCACAATCTGATCATATTAATTGTCTATGATCGTCACGGATGGTTCTCATATTTTCCTGCCCATCAGATTTATAAATTCTGGATCAACTGTGACGAGTTTTCAACAGTTTTTGTGCATCTAGTTCACAAGGGCGAGTTCATTCCTCGTCTGCGGTCAGATGCAAATGAATCGATTTTAGCGTTAGGACCATGATGCTTTGCGTGACTTGTCCAACCTCCTCTGAATCTGACGCACTGAAACATGTGTGATGCACTTTAGGCATGGGGCGAGCGCGGCCAACTGCAAATTTTGATCAAAACAAAAAATCCATGTGAAATTCAAGGACGTTGATTAAATCTCTTATAATGCTGCAACTATTGACTCGATTGTTGGTGTAAGTTTTTTGTTTTGTTATTCATACGTTGTACTGTTCATATAACATGGTGGAAGGCATTCTTAAGTATAAAACGATTAAAATTTCCAATGTTGAAGCCGAAGCCATTTATGGCTTCCTTGTCTAATTTTGCTCCACGCATAGAACATTTTAATTATTTCCTAACTCAAAAACGAGCCAGAACTTAGCTTTTTTAAATACATGTCTGGAAGGCATTAAACTTTATTCCTCTCAAATTTCATCGCGTAATTTTTTGAGCTTTTTTAGCAATAGTGTGTTGATTGCAGCCTAAAAATTTGGTTACAGTTGAGAAATTTTCCTGGCTCGAATGTTCTGAAAATGTACGTATTTGAAAGGTAGTTAAGCGTCTTGTGGTCACTTTTATATTTTTAATCGACAAAAGAATACATGTTCTTCTTACCGTATGATCATCCTTCACCAGAAACCAAAATATAAAGAGGAAATGTGAATTCTCTTCCAGCAAACTTTCGTTTCGTTCTTCATGGCGGCTTCCGCAGTTCCAACTCGCACTCGTTTTGTAAAATATTTAATAACTTGCCCTGGCACCAAAACTTAGCAAATCCAAGGACGGTTACTCCATTAATAGATCTATCTTTGGTATAAATGTTGTTACTTAATTTTTTGAGCTTTTTTTGCTGCATGCGAACAAACACGTCGCAGAGGGAAAAAATATATTTGGCAGACATTGCTAAAGACGCGCCAGGACTGGGGCAGGTAAATAATCTCCTCAATGTGTTCGAATATTCGGGGGGTCCCGCGCATCACACATACTTCAGGGCACACGGCTCGTTTCCCCGCCCTATCATAGACGCCCTGGTATATAGTGAGAAGTGTGTTTTAACCAACTTCGAGCTAGCCGCTAGGTGTTTAATTAATATTAGATCAAAAACAACTTTCGAATGTTTCATGATCAAACAAATCAGGAAATGAATCAGTTGTCAAATAAATCAGTATTTTAAGATAAGTTTGAGGTAAGAGTTGACTTAATCTATCTAAGTGCATGTTTATCACATATCCAACCTTTGTCTCGCTCATGATTTTCCTATGTGTTTGGTTTATAAATTATTAATGATTTGGTAATGATTACAGTGCCCAGTATTTACACTATATACTTGTATATAAGAAATTTATGCTCACAAAATATCTTGGCTGTTATATCGACATTACAAAACCTTGACTTGGTGCTGTCATTGTTGGACACTCCAACACTCTCTTTGTTTACATTTATTGTTGCGCCACCCATCTACAAAGGGGTCAGCGGTAAAAAAGACGTTGTACAAACGATCGAACACGAGGTCATAGTATGTTTTATTTTTGTTTTATTGTACTATTTCATTAAAAGAACCAGTTATCAGGGATTGTACATTCATTTTACAAGTAGTCAAATGTCCGTCCGTGACATATGGTCCTTCGAAACCGGATTTTTGTACCTGAGTGATTCAGATTGATGCTGTGAAGCAACGAATACAGAGAGTTTTAAAATGGCATCAAACAATGGAGAACAAGGAAGAGAACTATCACCCGTGAAAACCCGCTCTATTCGAACGAAAGAAAAAGAAAACGCACAAAACCCAGAGGAAAATAAGGTAGATACGTGTAAAGAAAGTCAGTTTGATCGCGAAGTGAATAATGAAAGGCATAATGAGGAAGTTGAACAGTCGAGTTGTTTTATGCAAAGCCATGGACATGGTCATGGCGCAAGTGTTGTTCGTAGCGTCAAGTCTAAATTGTCAAGGGAGCAGAAGTCCCGTCGTTCCCACACTAGTTCAAAACGAAACCTGATTGAAGCAAGAAAGGTTGCTAAGCAAGCCCAGATCAAACTTGAAGCAGCCAAATACGAAGCACAACTTCGCGAACGAGAAATACAACTAGAGAATGAACGAAAGATTAAACAGTATCAATTCGAAGTCGAGATAGCAAACATAGAGCTTGAAGCTGAACAGTCCCTTACGGAATCCGAATCAAATACGTCTTCGTCCAAAGATTTGAAAGATAATAAGAGTAAAGCGACCAAGTCGTCCGTTGTACTATCAAATCTTCCAAAAGAAAGTGAAAATGATCGAGTTAAGCGCCTTCTTGACAACATGAAAGTAGATGAAAAGCCTGAGAGCAAAGATGTTCGAGAAACACCAGAAGATGTACAAGATCCGAAGAATGGTTTGTTGAAAGCAGAAGGTGAGCAAAGTTCTTTTTTACGCCTTGGAGAAACTATTGCTAAACAACAGAAACCAGCCATCAAAGCATTTCATGGTGCTCCTGATAAATTTGTGTCTTTTAAAGCATCATTTGAGCGTTTGAAAAGAAAGAAACTTTATGATGAAGATGAGTTGCTTGATTTGTTGCTTGAACACGTTGGTGGTGAAGCAGAGAAAGCTGTTAGTGGAATTTTACCAGGCTCAGGACAGTTCCAAAGAGCCATGGCCATTCTTCAAGAAAGATTTGGAAATGCTAGAACAATAGTTAATGCTAACCTTGCAGCACTTCGATCCCATGTTGTGGTACAAGAAAGGAAGGCTGACCAATTGAGGTCTTTATCACATGTCATCTCAACAATGATAGAATCCTTTAAATCATTGAACTTACATTATGAACTAAAATCAAGTTCTGTTGTACAAGATGCAGTGGCCAAATTGCCATCATCACTGTTTTATCGATGGCATGATTGGGCATGTGATCATCCTGACCAGACAAGTTTAGAAGACTTCCATCGCTGGTTAGAAAGAAAAGCAAAACAGATGGAAGAGGCTCAACTCAGTGCATCGGTCATTAAGAAGGGACAAGATAACAAGTTCAAGAAAGATGATGGCCCTACCCAACATACTAGAAGACCTAATTACTTCGCTGGTAGAGTGGATAGTAAAAGAGAAGTTGCTTATGGAAAGTGTCCAATCCACGATTCTCCAAATCATAGCCTCGAGAAATGCAAGGTGTTTCAAGGTATGAATCCAACTGAAAAAGAAAGTGTTGTTCGTAAATATCGTTTATGCTACTGCTGCCTGAGTGTAGGGCATATGGCTAGAAACTGCAAAAGAAAGAAAAGATGTGAAACAATGGAATGTAAATATCGTCACCACTATCTGTTGCATGACATTGTTGCCCTGAGACACGAATCACAACAGCCAGAAAAGCAACAACCGCATTTACAGCAATCACAGCAGTTTGAGCAACTAGCAAACACTGCCTTTGCTTCTCAAAAGGAGAGCCCAATAGAACACAATCAAATACAACAACTGAGACAATCAGAAACCCCAACTAGTTCAACACACTTGGAATCAGAAGTACCGAAGAAAGTGGCTTACCATGGTTCTCAACAGAACAAAGCTCTCCTCCAAGTCCTTCCAATAATCCTCCATGGTAGAAATGGACAACAGTGTAATGTCTTGGCAATGTTAGACAGTGGCTGTGATTGCACCCTAATCTCTGTCAACATGGCCTCTCAACTTGGACTCATTTCATCAAATGATAAGTCTCAAAGCGTAAAAATAACGGGAGTGAATGGTACCCAAACTGTCGATTCATTTACCATTGCACAGCCTATTTATGTGTCATCACCTGACAACCCATACAAGAAATTTGCCTTATTTGATACGCAGACAGTACCAAACTTGCCTGGCCCTTCATATACAGTGGAATGGTCTGAAGTTAAAGAGAAGTTCAAGTATTTACGAGATGTCGATTTGCCTGATGTTAATGGTGAGGAGATCTCCATTTTGATTGGATCAAACAATGGAAGGCTACTCATTCCTTGTGAAATTGTGGAGCCATCTCCAGGACCTGGAACAACAAGGTTGCCTATTGCTCTTCGCACTCCACTGGGATGGGTCGCTACAAATTGTCTTCCTGCAGTGTTCAAGTCCCACGCAATAACAGCCTTTCGAACCAGAATTGAGAGAGAAGAAGATACAGAGCTCCGAAAGCTGGTAGAATCAAGCATGAGTGTAGATATCCTTGGAATAAGTAACAATCTTCCATCGGTTACTCGATCCCGAGAAGATGATCGTGCATTTTTAAAGATGAAAGCAACAACCTACAAGCTCCCGAATGAAGATGCATATGTTTCACCACTTCTGTGGAAAGATAAAGAACCTCGTCTACCCGACAACTATGATGGAGCAGTACGAAGACTTTCCTCCTTGGAAAGGAAATTGGAAAGGGACACTAACTTGAGAAACAGATACCAGCAATCAATAGAAACCGACATAAAGAAGGGATACATCCGTAAGCTATCTCAAGAAGAAGCAGCATTGCCAAGTCCAGTAAAGTGGTATTTACCACATCATCCAGTCATTAATCCAAGGAAGCCTGAGCGTCTACGGCGAGTGTACGATGCTTCTGCAGTTTTTCATGGTTCCTCACTCAATAAAGCCTTACACAAAGGTCCAGATCTACTTCCTCTGCTCTTAGGAGTTCTGTTGAGGTTTTGCGAGAAACCATTTGCAATCGCTGCAGATATTCAAGAGATGTACCACCAGATTCGAGTTGCAGAGTTTGATAAAGCAGCACTTAGATTCCTGTGGCGTGAACATCCTACCATGGAGATCGAAGTCTACCAGTTTGAACGTATGTTGTTTGGGGAGATTGGTGCTCCATCTCGTGCAAATTATGTGATCCGACTTAATGCCAAAGATCATGAAGATTTGTATCCACTCGTTGCCAAGCTTATCGAGCGATGGTTTTACATGGACGATGCCATGGGATCTGTAGATAGTATCGAAGAAGGTGTTGAAAGAGTTCAACAATTAACAGAACTTTTGTCAAGAGGAGGATTCCGCCTTCACAAGTGGCTTTCAAACTCCGTAGAAATCCTGCGCTGTATCCCTGAAGAAGAACGATCTACCAAGGTTCGCAATCTTTCGACCGATGTCCTACCCACCGAGAGAACACTGGGAGTATACTGGGACGCACAAGCTGATTCCTTTAAGTTCATGGTGTCGTGTTTACAACCTGGAAACACTCATCGAAAGATATTGAGCCAGATCTTTAGTATCTGGGACCCAAGAGGATTAATAAGTCCCTTCATCATCCGGGCAAGGATATATCTCCAGAAGTTGTGGATGGATAATGGTCAACGCAAGAAAGAAGACAAGCTTGGCTGGGATATTCCCATCCCCTCAGAGAAGCTTACTGAATGGTATGCGTGGTGGGATGAAGCACAACACCTGTCGCAAGTCGTTCTACCTCGGCCTTTTCGTACTCGAACTGACAAACCATCCTCTAGTGACTTGATGATCTTTTGCGACGCCAGTGAGAAAGCATATGGAATGTGTGCATATCTTCTCCACAGCTATGCTGACGGTCAACGTGAATGCAATCTCGTTGTTGCGAAAGCCAGAGTCGCGCCACTCAAGAAACTCACCATCCCTCGCTTGGAGTTGTTGGGGGCAGTCATCGCCGTCAGGATGGCAGAAACCTTGGTGGAAGAGTTGGAGACAGAAGTACAGCGCATCATTCTCTGGTGTGATTCCGCAATAGTCCTGCAGTGGATGAACAAAGCAAGCAGCTGTTTCCATACCTTCGTAGCAAACCGTATTGCCGAAATCGAAGATACTCTGACACGTCTGCGGGAAAAGTTTGGCGAAGAGCAAGTGACTTTCCGGTACATTCCATCTCCTTTGAATCCTGCCGATGATACCACGAGAGGTCTACGACTCCTTCAGTTGACACCGAACAGTCGTTGGCATAGAGGTCCAGATTTCTTACGTAACGATAAAGAATGGCCCGAGAGAAGATTCGAGCCAGTTTCCGAACCACAAGAAGAATATAAACAAGTGAAATGGGTGGGATTATTACAGAGTAACCAAGATGAAGAAATCTTCAAAGTGTCTAAGTATTCTTCTTTGAATAAACTACGTCGAGTTGTTGCATATTGTCACCGATTTGTATACAACGCCCAGCGCCCTATCACCGATCGAGTGTTTGGTCCTCTACAAGTTTGGGAGTTGGCAGCTGCAATGAAGACCCTATTAAAACGAGCTCAAGAAGAATCCTTCAACGAAGAAATGGAAGTATTGCATGCAGGGAAACCGATTTTGGCCAGAAGTCGACTCATCAAGCTGGACCCGAAGTTAGAGAGTGGTATTTTAGTAGTTGGTGGTCGTCTAAACTATGCCGCCCTCCCTCGCATGACAAAGAACCCCATCATCTTAAGTTCCAAACATCACCTTTCTCGTCTGATCGTTGACGATTACCATAAAATGTATAGACACCCAGGAACGAACTTTCTGCTGTACATGCTACGCCGACGTTATTGGATTGTACGGGCCAGGAACTTAATTCGACAACACAAGTTCAACTGCGTAGAATGCAAGAAAAGCAATCCAAAGACAATCACGCCGCACATGGCTGATCTTCCCGCCTTTCGAGTGACTCCTGGAAAGTTCTTTGATCAAGTAGGAGTGGACTATTTCGGTCCAGTTTTGGTAAAACAAGGCAGGTCTACTTTGAAGCGATATGGATGTATATTTACATGTCTCAAGATCCGGGCAGTGCACATCGAGTTAGCGGAAAGTCTCGAAGCCGATAGTTTTATTCTATGTCTGAGAAATTTTATTGGAAGAAGAGGTCAACCATCGGACATGTATTCCGATAATGGCTCAAATTTTGTCGGCGCCGAGCGAGAGTTACGTCAAGGTTTGATTAACTTAAACCAAGAAAAGATCGAGAACTTCCTAGCACCCAAGATGATCCAGTGGCATTTTAATCCTCCGTATGCCCCACATATGGGAGGAGTGTGGGAACGGATGGTCCAGTCATCAAAGAGGGCGTTGTATGCAATCCTAAAGGGCAGGACTGTTACACATGAAGTTCTTCGCACCGCACTTATTGAAGTGGAGGCCCTCTTAAATTCACGACCGATTGGTTACGTGCCAGCTGACGCTGAAGATGTAGAACCCCTCAGTCCGTTTCATTTCTTATTGATTCGACCCCATTGCAATCTGAGCATCGACGTTGTGCATCCGAGAGAAATTAATGCAAGAAAACAATGGAAGCGAGTTCAAGCCCTAGTGAATTCCTTTTGGAAGCGTTGGATGCGTGAATACGTTCCCGGGTTAACAGAGAGGTCCAAATGGAACCGCAGTCAACCAAACTTGAAAGAAGGGGATGTAGTCCTTTTAATCGACTCCGCGCAATCACGTGGCCAGTGGTTACTTGGGCGAGTTCATAGAGTGAGACCAGGAAAGGACGGTGTAATACGGTCAGCGGAAGTAAAGACCAAGTTTGGAAACTGTTTACGACCCGTTAATAAGATGTGTTTACTTGAGGAGTGTCCTCCCATTTCGACGTAGTCTTGTCGAAAGGTGGGGAGCGTGTCATTGTTGGACACTCCAACACTCTCTTTGTTTACATTTATTGTTGCGCCACCCATCTACAAAGGGGTCAGCGGTAAGAAAGACGTTGTACAAACGATCGAACACGAGGTCATAGTATGTTTTATTTTTGTTTTATTGTACTATTTCATTAAAAGAACCAGTTATCAGGGATTGTACATTCATTTTACAAGTAGTCAAATGTCCGTCCGTGACAGGTGCTTTGTTTTCTTGTTTTAGGTGTTATTCAATATCTTGTATAATGAAATTAAGAAACCAAAGTTTATACACACCAGAGCTGCTACAGCGGTCTGACCGCAGAATAGTAGATACACCAGAAGTCTGACTCTTGTGAAAGTACTAAAATATTCTATAATTTGGTGTCTAAGTGTCACCCAATTGTACATTTTGATGAATTGTTGAAAAGCTATTGCGAGCTGTTGGGAAACTTAAAGCCTTGAGTATGTTGAAAGCCTTGAAATGAAGAAATATATCTGTTGAAACTACAATACTACAATACGAGTATTATACTGTCTTATTTAAAATACTGGCAGAATCACAAAATATTAATGATATGCATAACACTTGAATGCCACTGACAGCATATTTATGACGGGTGAAATGTCGTTTTGGAACACAATGTTGATGATCTGGGGTGATTAATTCTTTGAAAGTTTTCATGGTGATAATGCTTTGAAAGTTTTCATGGTGATAATGTAATATAGATTATTTTTGTGGAAACACCAAGTAAAATATTTATTTCCTAAGCTTAGACCTGAGTCAACAGGCCGAAAGCTCAGCAAATAAATATTTTACGTGGTGTTTCCACAAAAATACTCTATATGATCTAGGGTGAGTTGTACAAAGTTGAGATAAAGAACAGCACTAATCATGCTTTGAAAACCTAATATAAAATTTTATCCACTGAATATGTGTAGTTATGTATCATAGTGCTGTTCAGTGGATAAAAGTTAAATTGGGTTGTTCAAAGCACCACTATAGTGGTTCTCTAGCTAGGATTTATCCACCAGATGAGCTATCCCGGCTTCGTACAAAAACCTGAATTTTACAAGTTCGCTTCATGTAAAACTTTGGGGCATGTTTATAATGCTAATATATGCTATGCCATATATTAATATATGGAAACAGCCAGTAAAGATGTATGTATAGTATGTGCCATGTTCAAATTGGCAACACATGTATAAAATGATTTAAAATAACTCTTTTTTGTGTGTCTGTGTACTTTTCACACATTTTCATGCATTGCTTCTTAAGTCTATATCTCTCTGTGCTTAATAGCGGTAGTCACAAGTACGCATTGCGTACCTATTTTTTAACATGTAAATAAACTAACACCGAGATATCTCGGGGGATAGGGATAACCCTAACCCCGAAATAACTCGCCTCATGTGAACAGGACCTGGAGAAAGCACTCACACTAGTTACTCGGGCGACCTGTGGTCGGACGAGTCTAGGTTTCGGCTTTTCTGGGTTTTTTTTAGTTTTCGGGTCACAAAATTGCATTTTTGCACATTTTACTTCCGGTAAAGCTTTGCGGCCGCGACGGCCATAGCGAGTATACAGCATGTTCTTCTTTTCGACAACGTCTTTGCGTTGGTGTGTTTCTTGAAGATTTCGAGTGTTTAATAGTTGGGTTGAGCTGATTTCCGCGGTATTGGTGAATTCATCAATAGTGGATCAGTAATGTTGCTGACAAGGTTTGTCCATGAAGACAGAATAGACGAGTATATTACAGACGCGAGAAAATGCCGTATTGACATCAGAATCAAGCCTTGACTTGAGGACTAGTAGAGATACAGGAAAGAGCCACAGAATATCAAAGAACATATACATGTTTACCTAGTATTAAAGCCTGGTATGCACCAAATAATGCAAAAATATATTTAGATATGTTTATAGTCGTCTACAAATCGCCTATCGTGAAGGTGTCGTATTTCATTTGGGAAATGTGTTTTCAAAACATGTTTAAATAGTTTCTGTTGGTACGATTTACATGATTCTACGGTGGCCCGTATGTGCAATACACAAAAGAGAATATCAGTACACAAACAAAAGTTTCAATTCACAAGTAAATTAGCCGATACACATTACAAAGTATCGATTCACTGAAACGAATTTCAACACACAACAAAGATTCGCGAAATACACAACAATAAATATTTTCAGTACGTAATAAATTCTTTCCACAAATACACAACAAAGTATCATGTGAAACACAACAGCGTAATTTGATACACAACAAAGTCGCGTCACAATACAACAGAGTGTAAGTCGATACACAACAAAGAATAGATCTCGATACACAACGAAAAGTTTCGATACACAACAAAAAGTTGCATGTGGGAATCTCATGGACAATAGGGGAAAGGGCAAGGACAGAGCAATATGATCCAAACCATTCTGTGGTGTCTAAACCCGGTGTGAACACAATCTCGCCGCGTGTTGACATCCTGAGAGTTCAGTAAGATTTCCATGTTTAACTTTTGAATTTCTTTGAGGCTTGAGCTCGAGACAATGTTCTGTTGTTAAATGTGGAAGCCCCATGGAAGATCCTTTATCTATTACCCAGCCTGTGAGAATAAAAAGGGCGATACTGATACTGCCGGTGCCAGTAGCCCAGTACTAGTAAGAGCGGGGCATAACGAACCTCTCGCAAAGCAGAGGTTCGTCTGTTCCTTCATATTCTTCTTTTATGAAAGAAAAAGAAGAAGAACGAACATCGCACTTCCAGCCGAAGTCTAAGAAAGCCCACTCGTCGAAAACCAATGAGGAGTGCTTATATAGCCAAAGTCGCTCCGTAGTCCGTGGCAAGACTTTTCCTGTGAAATTGTCAGTGATATGACCTATGAGCAGGTTTTAGAAAGCGCTTTGAAAAAGTGGGCAGATTTAATATGATAGAACGTTTTCAAACAAACGTGGTCGGCTAGTTCTTGTTTATCAACAGAACATTGTCTCGAGCTCAAAGAAATTCACAAATTAAAACATAATTAAACATGTCAACACGGCCGTGGTTTAGAATTAGACACCACAGAATGATTTGGATCACATTGCTCTGTCCTTTCCCTTTCCCCTATTGTCCATGAGATTCCCACATGCAACTTTTTGTTGTGTATCGAAAACTTTTCGTTGTGTATCGAGATGTATTCTTTGTTGTGTATCGACTTACACTCTGTTGTATTGCGACGCGACTTTGTTGTGTATCAAATTACGCTGTTGTGTTTCGCATGATACTTTGTTGTGTATTTGTGGAAAGAATTTATTACGTACTGAAAATATTTATTGTTGTGTATTTCGCGAATCTTTGTTGTGTATTGAAATTCGTTTCAGTGAATCGATACTTTGTAATGTGTATCGGCTAATTTACTTGTGAATTGAAACTTTTGTTTGTGTACTGATATTCTCTTTTGTGTATTGCACATACAGGCCACCGTATGATTCTATATCGGAACCATCGCTTGAATCTGCCGAATTCAGCACTATAGGTTTTGTAGTTTTGTCTAGTCTACTGAAAGTATTAAGATCGTTTAATTTTTCGGCTAATAAGCTTGTTTACACCAAATCGCTTCATGGAACCAAGTACTTCGTATAAGACCATATATAGAGAATTTGTGCCGAGCGCTAATTAAGGCCTATGCAATATTTGCAGAAATCAGTCGCCCGAGTGAACGCCTAAGCAGGCGTCTTGTTTAGATTGATCTCAGAGTCGTTTCTTATGTCGCCGATCGTCGGCGATTTGTGATGCATGTTAAAACGGGAAGTGCAGCAGCATGTTGTAATAAAGAACAATGCAGAAAAGCAGTGCTTTTATTCTTTTAGTTAACATGCATCTAAATCATGGGTCCACTATGAGAATCATGGGTCTAATATGAGAACCAGGCTTTAGATGGATCTCGGACTCGTTTAGGAAGACTCAAGGTCAAACGGCGAGAGATATTACCTCGATGCATGCATTCGAGCTTTCATATTTAGACCAGTTTTGACCTCGGTTGATCCCAGTTTGCATTCCAGCCTTCTCAAATTGGTTTTGACTCAAGATCGATCAAACTCTCTCGTCAAATGACCCCCATAGCTATGCATAGTTTGATATAATAAGCAAGGTTTGGCAATCCAATTTCTAAAAACTATAGGCAACTGACTTAGACTTTCATAACATCAGAGATTATGCGGAACCTTGTATTCATAAACACAGCTATAGCACAGTGGGTTGCGCTTCGCCCACGCATGCATACATACAGACAAAATTACAATAATACATGCATCAGCGGCTGCCTCTCTCCTCAGTATATAGGGGTTTAATATTGCAGGAGTTTATAGCCTATAGAATAGAGCATAGAGTAATGTGGTAGAGGGTAATCTTATACGCAATCTCCAAAAATTCATTACTCGCTGCAATATTAAACCCCTATATATTGAAGAGATCAACAAAGCTCAAGAAGCCTCTTTCAACTCTTTATTCTTTCAACTCTATATTCCTCTATGCCAAATTCGGTACTATATTATATACAAAATGATACTATACATTAATACATATAGTTATTTCTACAACTGTCGTCGTGATAATATTTTCTTCTATGTCAGTGTGTTGATGGAGATCATCAACCTTCTTTGTATAATTTACTAGTTTAATTACCGTCGGGACTCTTTAGTTCCTTGAATTGTTCTTTTATATTCTAAGGTATAACACATGTACAATTTGGCGGATAAAGTTCTTTTAAAGACGAAGACTTACTGGTTTTAAACTCCTGTGAGTGAATACGGTATCGTACATCTACACGCGGACGGTTCATCGTAGTAGAACTTATTAAACCATCGATCGTGGAAATTAAAGGGCAGGATTATGACTGGAGGCAAACAGAAAATGATAATTAAATCCGTTGTTATTGTCCCAAAACGTATCACCCAACACAGTGTAACAGATCGCGAATTCCATTTTATAGTTGTTTGGGGGAGATTGCTTTTGAACAGGGATCTCGAACACGAAAGTGTCTATATCCTTGATATTAGAGTTCGAGTGAAAAACACCTTGTACGTCTTTGTGACTTTTCCAGCCGTCAAGAGTATAGCGTGCAGTAACGCATTTCTCGTAGGCAAGATTCTCAACGTACACGGTTCCTCGGATAGCACAGTCAAGAAGTTCGGTCTTCTCCAAAGAAATCTTCTGACATCGCACTTTCTTCTCGAGTTTCGTCGGCGACGTGGCTTGCACCAGGGACTCTTCGCAAGCTGGCCGACATTTGCCAGCCTTCGTAGTCGTTCTCCAGATGTGGCATTTCGTATTCACGAATCTCGAGAAGGTATCTTCTAGCTCTCGCTCGGCGTTGAACGTCAAGACCGAGACCAGAGCAAGGCCTTTGGAATCGGCGAAATGCACGGATTTGGATTTCCTCCGTTCGGGCTCGGGTTTCGGTTGACGTTCTGGCGAAGAGCCCGAACCGACACTGATGCTACGCGAGTAATTCGACGTCCAAGCAGCTCTTCTCGGGTCGAGATCTCGTACGATCCCAAAATTGGGGAAGCGTTCGGCCCGGAACTCGTCGGGCCATGTGAAGAAAGAAGTTCGCGTGGTTGTGGCTGCCGCCATCGCTCAAAAGCACGAATGTCATAAGCTAAAAGGTCGTCGTCGTCCCACGAAAAGCTGTCGAACAACAATAACCAAAGGGTTTACTTTGATGTTGATTTTAAATCGAGTAAACACGTGATCAAAGCGTGATGACCAGCATGCACGGGAAACCCTTTCTTATGCCAACACGTGAACACTTACATATGATTATATCCACCAGTAGGTTTAACAATAACAACAAGAAAGCAAACTATGGTATCATTTTAATTTTGCATTTGCTTATTAGAACAGTGAATAAACAGGATCAGTTCTCTTACACGATTGTAATAGGAGAATGTACACTCTAAAAACACTCTGGTTAAATTTCACCAGGATAGGGTTAAATTGCTACCAGGCTCCGGGTCAATATACAATCCACACAATCCTGGTTAACTTGACCAGGAAATCCTGGTGAAATAGACTCACCAGAATCCTGGTTAATTTTAACCAGGAATTATGGTCATTAATTTGACAATCTGCCTGGTTAAACTTCACCAGGATAGGGTTAATTGCTACCAGGCTCCGGGTCAATATACAATCCACACAATCCTGGTTAACTTGACCAGGAAATCCTGGTGAAATAGACTCACCAGAATCCTGGTTAATTTTAACCAGGAATTATGGTCATTAATTTGACAATCTGCCTGGTTAAAATTCACCAGGATAGAGTTAATTGCTACCAGGCTCCGGGTCAATATACAATCCACACAATCCTGGTTAACTTGACCAGGAAATCCTGGTGAAATAGACTCACCAGAATCCTGGCTAATTTTAACCAGGAATTATGGTCTTTAATTTGACAATCTGCCTGGTTAAATACTATAAATATTACCAGGATCCTGATTAACTGTAACCAGGAATTATGGTTATATTTGAACAAAATTCCTGGTAAAACACCCATAAATCCAACCAGAACATGATTAAATGAAAGAGCAATAACCATGAATTATGGTTATCATTTTAACAACAATCCTGGTAATTGAATACTGTACCTGTAAATTTTACCATGGTCATAAACAAATTATGAAATAAAGCGTTTCCCACAACATTTGACCAGGACTGAGGCTCCAAGCAACTAATGCTGACACTGTATTGAAGCAGTCAGCAAGTAAGGTATAACAATCACAAAAGATCAATGCATGTTTGAACAGATAATTTAGATTCTAAAGAGCAATAAGCACGGACTATTAAGACAATTAATTCTCCTTTAAAACATTTCACTTTTTTATTTATTGTAGAAACTGCAATTAAAACACACAAACATACAGTAATTGCATGACTACGGTTTAAGAAATAGAAAATGGATGACTTCGTTTAAGAAGTTGACAGTTGATGTGAACCCCAACCAAACTCTCGAGTGTTTGCATCAGGTTATATAAAGACATGATGTCCATTTTCTATGTATTCCATAAAATAACACTGATAAATAATTATGCACTATGATGTCACATAACCTGATATAAACACAGTAACTGACAGAATTGATCAAAAACAGCATGCGTAAAATGCAACCTATTTTATATAAAAATTGTATTGGTTGGGAATTTCAATGTAGTCCATATGGCTATATATCAGAGGTGAAAAAAGTTAATTTATTTCTGGTACCACAGACAGATAGAGAACAGAAAACATTTCACTGGGAATTGTGACCAGTGGTTAGATGCCAATGGTCCCATGGTCCAATATTTTTCCACTCCTGAAGACTATTTACAGTAACTGCAGGTTATTGTACATAAGCTGTGGGCAGGCTAGCATGGCTAACCAGGCTGACTTGTTTAACTAAAATAACGTAAAATACGAGCTCGAGTACTTTTTGTAACATCTAATTTAACAAAATTCACTCTTACATCTACTTGAAGTTGTCTTGTCATTTCTGTCGAGTACTTTGTGGGTGAGATAAAGATTTTTCTGTGTACTTTGGGGGTGAGATTTGCCCTGTTGTACTCCATAAAAATAGAGAAGAAACCCACTCACAACAGCCCAGGTATAAACTCCACAAATCGTTCTCACATAGCTGCTTTGTGCACCCAATCGCAAAATATCATCAAATCCATAAAGCCCAATAAATTCCCCATCAGATACATCTTCCACGGTAATCACACAACAGATTTACTCAGATAAAATTTGAATATTATTCAGTTATTTGACAGTCTGCCATGGGTGACTGCAGATACTACAAGGTGGAGGCTGAGCAGAATCCAGAGGTTTTCAGTGTTTCCTGGGAGATGGGGAGACTGGGTGCATAAAATAGCAATACCCACCACCCACCCCCATATAAAAAAACCCAGAAAAACTTCTTGCACCCAGGGTATTGATTGAATGGCAGACTGTCAAATACTGTAACTGAATAATATTCAAATTCTATATTGGTAAATCTGTCATGCAATGACCATGGACAATGTATCTGATGGGAAATTTATTGGGCTTTATGGATTTGTTGAACTTTTTGGTGATTGGGCACACAAAGCGGCTACGCGAGAATGATTTGTGGAGTCGATACCTGCGCTGTCATGAGCCAGTTTCCTGCCTTCCCTGGCCTACCTATTATTTTTATGGTGGAGTACAACATGGCAAATCTCACCCCAAAGTACACCATCTAAAATTAGATGTTACATCAAGTACTGACAGTACTGTGCTCATATATTGTCAAAAATTGCACAACTGCTAGTGGAACAATTTTCCGAGGAATAACCCTCAAAGTTCCTGCTGTGGGAGTGGCCGCTCCGCCTTGCTTAATTCATGCTTATTTCAAATGCAGTTCGCATGGCTATAACTGCAGGTGATGTGTTATGTTGGAGTTTATCATCCAGGCCATAAATGACCTTTTGTACAAACTTCCAAGACACACCACTCTGCCACGGATAATGGATATCCAAAACATAAAACAACTTGAAACATACATCCACAGCCTTCACGAGGGTGGCCTGCTCCAAAGCTTGTCCTTCGGCCAACAACAAAAACTTGATGGGGAACTTCTCTATCCCCAAGTATAAAGACAAAAGGTGTGTTCTGTGATTCCTCTAGATATTTTGCCATGTTAGTACCAATCTATAATAGAAAGATTAAAAAATTAAAATTCGCCATTTTGAAACGGACAGTCCGTTCTGCGCATGACCGGTGAACAATGTACGGCGCAATTTGTGTACGGCGAGTGGCGAGCGCCGAAGCGTATCGGTTCGGTTTCTTCTATTTCTTTTGAAAATGTTTTGTTTTGGGTACAAGTAATGAAGGATAAATAAGAAAAGCTTACAATCTTGAATAAGGTATCAGTATTTTTTTTGTAAATAAAGATTAACATTAGTTTCCTACATGCGCAGAACGGCTGTATACCCCCCCTTAAAAAGAAAATTAAAACATTTAGATAATTTGTCTTCTATTTAAACATGTTAAATGCAGTTGAACACCTCTCAAGCACACATTTGATTAATTTTGAGCTTTGGGACCTTGTCATGTGAATAAGGGTTTTATGTGAAGAAGAGTTCACAATACTTGACTTGCACTTGCAGGTTGCCAGGTTACACAAATTGCAGTATCTCAAATCTTGTCTAACTTGGTAATAATCACAACTTATTTCGTATAATAATGCAGTGCAGACTATGCATGTTGTTAACCTGTTGCAAGGGTATTTAGGTTAGGGCTTACTGAGTGCAGTGCACAATGCATCATGCATGTATCTCTTGAAACTCATATTTATCTCAGACCTTGGACACAGCAATATAAATGCTTGTTTCAGCATTTCTTTGTTTGAATTTATACAGTGTAACTGCAATTAAAACTTACAGGTTGCACATCCATAAAAGATTTCATAGCATCGTCGATGCTGCATCTTTTTCTTCCTCTTCTTCCAGCAGAGAGAATACATGGCAGCAAACTGATTGCAACATTACTCTTTTTTTCATCTAAACGAAAACCAGAATATAAAACACTACCAGTATGCAATTCAAGCAAGGCCTTGCATAATAACAGTACAGTATGGGCATGCATTGTTGTTTTGTTTTCATTTAATTTGATCTTCAGTTGCCAGTTGGTATTGTGTAGTAATTACAACACAATTTTATTCTGTTTTCAAGTCATACTGGAATTTGGTCTGCATACTCTGTATATTCTGCCTGCATACTCTGTAAATGTTATCAGAATATCAGGCATTTCATTATTAATAATTAAGAAAATAATTAATTCACTAACCAGAGTCCAGATTGTCTGTACTAATGTGGAGATATGACTTCCACTTTCCCTGTAAATCTGCATATTCTAAAACTTTTTCAATGAAGGGTGGGGTCCATCGTGAGAAGAAATTTTCGGCCACACCAGCATGTAGTGTTTGAAAGTCCATTTCAATCTTAAGGAGATAGAAAAGTATATTACTATAAACTTAAGTAACATGCAGATTTTTCATCCATCAAGGTTCTGCTAGACAGTAAAAAGTACATGCAGACTGCAATTATGGTAATACAGTATAATACTGTGGAGTGAAAATTATTTGCCACATGGAAGATTGTTCAAAGCTAATCAGTATCATCAAGTTGGTAAAATTTTCACTTTTCTGTATGATAAAAAAACACCATGACCCATTGAACACTTTACCCTCTGTTCAGACTAGGTGCTCCAGCACAGGACACTTGACATTCACATTCACAGTACCTGGATCTGATAAGCATTCACACAGAAAGCTTTTCATGGCTTTTATGGCATAGCTATTTTGTTGCTTTAAGCCTCCAAATTACAAAGAATATTGATTAAGAAGCATGGGCACCACTTTGGGCACTGAAAACGTGTTTACATTAGTGTTCACATTAGTGTGCATGGTGCTCACTGAGTTTTGATTACTTTGAGCACTGCGAAAAAGGTGTGTTCACATTAGTGCCCATGCCTGCCCAGGCACCTATACTGTAGTCTGAACAGGTGGTTAACTGGTTATACTGTACTAGAATATTTTCCTTTATATTCACTTTCAAAGTACTTACCATACCAGGTATCAAAAAGCCTTGGATACTCATTCTTTACTGAAGTTATGGATACAGTAGTCCAGGGTTTGCCCGAATCCATATGGCACGACTGATTGTTGTCTTGTCCATGTAGTCTTTAACCTGTGTGACTGGTGCAACATGATTTTTTAGCCACTCTTTCATGGCATAGTTCGCTGTGTCACTGGTGGTGCAATCTGTATAAATGACAAAGGAGACATATTAGATAGCATGAAGACTTGCCCTTCAGAAGAAAGCAAGCTACTGTTCTGTTAGGTACAGTATTAAAATGTATATTAGTCGCTTTGGATTTGATATTCACAATAATTACCTAACAAAGATGCACAGACTGAGTAATTTTCACTCCAGTTTGCAGAGCATACAGTAGCACAACTTGACCATGAAATCTCATGGCAGGCATATGCTGTACATGTGTAAATACACATTTTTAATCCGGAAAAATTTGCCTCAAAATTTAATTTTTGTACCATGATGGTCCTTAATGCCTGCAGTTAAAGTATATTTTTTTAAAAGACAGTGTACTTTACATTTTCAATATGAACCTTGTAGTATGTATATCTTTGTTTAAATCTCAAAAAAGAACAAAACATGCAGATACATGTACACTGTATCATAATTGATTTTTACCAAGTTGCTCCATTTTAGATTGAAATACCTTTTTACAACCAGCATCCTCATTAATGCTAAAAAAATTAGAAGATGTATACTTGTATACCTGGCAAAGTAGCAACTTTCAAAAGTTTTGAATTGGTAGTAGTAACAACTAGCTTTGTTGTTGAGCCAACAGTGCGTCTTTGGACATTGTGCAACCTCTCCTCTATCTACCCAGTTGCAGAATGCAGCCCTTTTCCTGGAGTATACCAGGCTTCCTAAATGGATGACAAACATAACTGATAAGAGCCAACTGAAGTAAGAAATTGTTGATCTGCATGCAGATAAAACCAGCAGAACACAAAGTACATGTATTCTAAAGGTTTTAAGCCATGTAATTCATGTTCATTAATTAAGTCTGATCATCAGGACTTAATTTTACTCTGGCATTATACATGTATGCCAGAAAATTGTATTTGTCAAGAGAAGCTGTTTTAAGTATAATGAAATTGAAATGAATCTCAATTACCGTAGGTACATGTACCCCATTCCTGGAGATGGCCTTTAATAATTTTTCACTGGCTGACATCAGATACTTACTCATCAGTGGAAAATTAAAATAGTACTTATAATAGCACTTAAAATAGTACCTTCAAAAAGAAATACAGAATAAAACATAATCCAAAGGAAAACATCTTGAGAACACAAAATTGTGAGTCAAGATAA
The DNA here is from genome assembly GCA_964035015.1 of Corallium rubrum. Classification (NCBI taxonomy): domain Eukaryota; kingdom Metazoa; phylum Cnidaria; class Anthozoa; order Scleralcyonacea; family Coralliidae; genus Corallium; species Corallium rubrum. Next base: position 11,296,481 of record OZ036007.1, read on the forward strand.
AAACAGTGGTGACAGAACAATAATACATACATTTCAGGTGTAGGGGGCTGGTTCGTGGGGGGAGATCAAGCATACACTGGGTCTCTGGAACTAGTTTTAAAATGTTTTAAAATTTTAGTCTGAAATGGCATTTCCCGCAATTTGATGGGAGATTTAGTTGTGAATGTTATAAAATACTCAAATACAAATAATATACAGTCTTTCGTGTTGAGAAAGTGCTATAGCTAATCTTCCTCTTCAGAAACAAAAAGTATTAGTTTTTTCAGTCTTTAAATGCGCTGAAAGTAAGCATTGTTTGCCCCTTATCTTCCGAAGATCAGAAGATCAGAACGTTTTTAATGATGGAATGTAATAATAATATGTCGAAATAAATGTATTAAACTTCGTCTTGTTTTGAGTCTTGACTCATACTCTACCTACACAGTATTTCGGGTTCTCGAGATATTTCTCGTCGGATTGTTTTATTTTATATTCTTTCAACTGTCTATGGTTTCTGAAACTCTAGTCTAAAATACAGGTACCTTAACTTCTTGTAATTTCTTGAGAAATGTCTTTCTGGGACCCACTGCTTTTACCATTTCTTTCAAAGCTTCCTCGTCTAACATCATGAACGCCTCTTCGTCAATCATGTTTTCTAAAGAAAAATACAAGGTGTTGCACATTTTAAAGTATATGATAGCTCACATATAATTCTCATGTATAAAAATCAAATAAAAGCTGACATACAGGCAAACATATTCGTATTTTATGATTTTTAAAAATAGCACTTTGAAAGAAAATGAAACCTTGCGAAAAACGAAAAACAAATATATTTTTAGCTTTTCGCCATTGTTGTTTTTACAAAAAGCAATTATGTAAGTTTTACCTTCAAATATATCATTTAGAGATGTCAGGTTCCATTCAGTAAGCTTTGTTTTAACGAAATTATCCATTTTTGCAGGCGACTTCTGTTTTTTCCTTCTTTCTTCTCCAAAGCCGAACAGGAATTGGCGCGAAAAACGTTGTGGTGAGGGTATGGTCGGGACGTGGTCGGGACTCGGCGCGAAGTGTCGCTGTAGCCGAAGCCGTTACGGCAGTAGACCAATCAATATAAATTTATTATATTCAATATTATTAAAACCAAATGGTTTTCCGATCATAATTGAAAGCACGTATCTCAATTATCAATGCACATTTTTTATCACTACTGCACGATAACTTCGAATTAGTGTTTAATCAAATGGAGAACATCTGTTTTGTTTATACTATTTCTTAGAAAATTTCAGGGGGCTTGGCCTCCTGCCTCACCTCAGGTACGTGCCTGCGAGATTAATATTCGCTTACCTTTGCTGTTTGCTGTTTTATAATATTCGCTTACCGTTGCTGTTGTTCTCGTGATATTGGCCTGCGTTTTTTTAATAGCACCAGCTGATTTTCCACTTCCCAATGGGTGTTGATTGGTGGGGGACATGACCCCACCCCACATTTTATATACGGGGGGGGGGGGGGGGGCAGGGGGGGCAGTATATCAAACCCCCACATTCTGGCTATAAAATAATTCTACTATATATGTGTAATGTAAAGGAATGCCCTGAAGCCTTAATAGTATAGTTTATCTTGTAAATATTAAATAATATATTAATTTTAATGGTTGGGCCAGTGCTGGAAACACATGGGATTTTTAACCGACAACCCAATGGGTCAAATTTCATTGCGATGCTTGAAAGTCTGGCTCTCTCTTGTTTATATCATGTTGGGCACAACACTAGTGGCCCTAGTGGCCAGGGGCATTGGAAGTAAGGGAGCTGGGGCCCCCACTTTTTTGGGTTGGGGGGAGAATATGTTTGCCCCCACCCCTCCCACCCCCACACACTTTTTAAAAAGGCCAGTAATAATGCCTGTCTTCCCTTTTTACATTCACACAACACTGAATTCTGTTTTTAAATGTACCTCTTGTTAGCATGACCCAACACAATACACTAACCCTAGCTAACCCATGACTTTGAATAAAGATATAATAAAGAAATTTGAATGCAGATATTCAATGTCTGGAAAAGTGTTGTCTTTTCATTATTTTATGACATTTTTGGAACTTTAGAATTCTGTAAACCTTGTCCTAAAATGCTGGAAATGGCATTTCAAAGACCCAGATTTCAAAAGTTCCCAGGGAGCATGCCCCAGACTCCCCTAAAAAAAATCCCCCCCCCCCACACACACACACTTTTAATGTTGCTAAGAGTTTGGTAGATTATTTATTTGATTAAGCAACAACAAATATATATATATATATATTTATATATATATATATATATAGGTTTTTGTGAATTGGGCGAACCTAATGCACATCATCAAAATCCTTTGTTCAATCTGCATTAATAGGTTCAGCTCATTAATTTTTTTTAATATCTTTTTACTTTCTTATTATTGTTGGTGCAGTATGTTGGACATGTCATGTGCCAATAAGGAACATTTCCCATATAATTCCTAAACTTCCCATGGAAGACATGGGCATATTTTGTACTTCATAATAATAATAATAATAATAACAACAATATAGTAAAACTAACAATGATAATTGTAGTAATCATAATAGTCCATTATCTTTAACAGGTTTAAAAAATTACAAAAACCAATGTAACCAATTTTTAAACATTAAAAATACAGTTCATGACAGTTCACAGGCTATATTCGATGCGTAGACTTAGGCATTCTACCATGTGCCATAGAAAAGAAATATAATATATGTCAAAAACATGCATATAGACAATCACAGGGGGTTGCAACCAGTGGTTGCAACCCTTGAAATACCAGCACCATACTGTGATTTATTAAATCAGGTTATTTTAATATTTTTATTACCCTTGCCAGTGAATAGTATAGCTAGAGGGCTGGTGTATATTCCCACACATTTAATACCAGCTGGAAAGCCTTAGAGTTGTATATTTTGCAAGCAATCCTGTGTGTATGGGTCTTAAAATATAGAATTTATCACACTCAGTCTCACACTGTTGTCCTTCAACTTCACAATCATATAGTTCAAATATATTAGTACAGAAGATATGTAAAAAATAACTTATACATGTAAAACACAATTAAGATATCATGTTAACATTATTTTAATAAACGTTTAGGGCAATACACACCACTCCAATGACTACACTATACATTTGTTTGCTTTATAACTTTGTTTTCTTGCATTTATATAAACTATGGAATATTGATAGCCTGAAGTCTGTCGACAAAATAGATTCAGTGGAGTTTTCAACACCTAAATAAATGAATTAAAACAAAAATAATTGCAATAAAAGAGATGTATACGGTTAAGAGTATAGATCAAGTTAAATGTTGTATAGTCGAAACTCAAGAGATTTAACGATTATTTCACCGTGGTTTCACTGACACTGGCCACTGATTACAAAAGAAAATATGGTAGTCAACAAACTTTCTGTTACCTGAATGAATCTTCTGAATTTCTTAGTCCTTTTTCTCGATTTCCTTTGACATTTCTTCTGCTAAACCGCATTGTTGTTCAGACTTTTTGTTCAGTAGGGAATCAGTCCCGTAACTCCCGTTGAAATATGCCGCCATTTTGTTTTTAATTTGAAGAGCTCCGCTGTTTCCGAATTGACCAGGAACGTGGTTGAGCTAAAATGACGCAATTTTACGATAAACAAAATGACCAGGCATGCTGGTTGACCACCATGATATTGACTCAAATAGTGTTAATTTTAAATAACCAGGATTATTTAACCAGAGTGTTTTTAGAGTGTAATATACCGTTACAAAAACGTCATAGGCGTGCGCCCCCCACCTAGTTGTTAGGGACCTGTAGCAAACACAACGGGAACGTCGTGATAACGTCCTTCGTACAAAAGAAATTTACATCTAAAACAAAGACAACGAACAATTTGAAGTCCCAAGAGTAATCCCTGCACCGTCCTCGTTGTGCATAGAACGTCAACTGATGTATCTTCGCGTATCAGGACGACCTTGACACATTGAACAGTGAAAGCTGCACGTTGGGTGAATTTGACATTAACCTATATAACGGACAGTATCTTTTAAAGGCTCTAAAGCTTTTTGAAGGTCGAAACATATACATCAAGCCCAAGAAATTCCGTGTCAGTGATGCATGATTTCTTTTAAATGTCGTAATTCAGATTGCTCGCTTCGTTCTAGCTTTGTCTAAAATCTTTGAAAGGTGGTGTTTGAAAAAATAGTTAACGTCAAACTCGCCCAACAACAACTTTCACTGCATGTGTATAATACGTCGTTCTGCGTACAACGAGGACGATGCATGAATTCATGATATTTTGGATTTTACATTGTAATTGAAGGACGCCGTCACTGACGTTCCGGTTGTCTTTGCTATAAGGGTCCCTAACGTTTTCGTAGAAATAATTCAAGCCGGGCAACTGGCTTATTTCATTCTAGCCCACTTTGAATGGTTATATTTATAATATGATTGTGGTTTATAACTTATAAACCAATCATATAGCCATAGGAACACACACACACACACACACACACACACACACACACACACACACATATATATATATATATATATATATATATATATATATATATATATATATATATATATATATATATATATATATATATAAATAGGTAAAATAATCCAAAACATGGATAATCTCCCAGAAGTAGAGTGCTCAATACAAGGTTGTCGCCGTGTAGAGCTTGGTATGGTGATATATTTAAAATTATCTAAAACATCTAGTCATTACACGGTGTTTCATGCTTAACGCAATCATCAGAGTCGTCTGATGATTGCGTTAAGCATGAAACACCGTGTAATGACTAGATGTTTTAGATAATTTTAAATATATCACTATATATATATATATATATATATATATATATATATATATATATATATTTACAGTATGCCATATTTTACAAGTAGTGTTGTATGAACTATTATTGAACATGCTGATTAGATTGTATTTCATATGATATAAAAATTCGGGCAATTTTTGTTTCAGTCGTGCAAATACTTTTGGCCGCCCCCCTACAAATTTGTTCCCGTACGCCTATGTGAAAAACGTTTCATTTCGAAGGCATAAAATTTTCGTCGCAGATGAACTCGTTTGTTTTTTTTCAAGAAACAATAACCTTTGATTAAACATTTCAGAGTCTCGAAATGCGAACGGATAAAGCACTTAAAGTGGAAACAGAAATAGGATATGCATTATGATTTATTATAAATTCATCAATTGGAGTAATGCCTCCCTGGAACAATGTCAGGCATTTGCAAACGTTTTCTGCCTGGAAGTACTCTTTACCTGGGTTAGGTCGGATATTTCCCACATTTTCTAACAGGGATTTGCAAATATACGGGGGGTGCAAAGTAATCCCCGAGATTCGAAGGACAAAAATATTTGTGCCATGTTGCATGATAACTGTAATTGCAGATGATGAAAAGCTCTTTTCCAACTTTTTGGAGTCGAATTTATCCAACACGGCGGTAATGTGCATGACTTCAAAGAGCACCATTTAACTTAAAGTGCCTTGAAGCGAAAATTATTATTGTCTTAAATGAAAGAACTCTTAAAACTACAACATAACATATTTTGCAGATCTTCGTTTCCGTGCTTCGTTGTTGAGATATTTCAGTTTCTTTGATAATAATGAGTTATCGGAGAAAGTTCTATATCTTTGCTATTATCAAACGAAATCACTTCGAAGCCGATCCTGTGCGTCTATATCGCATACAGCATTAGATATACAGATTTTTAATTGATTTCGTTTGATAATAGCAACTGAGATACCGAACCTTCTCTGATAACTCATAATATGTTACTACTACAATTTCGCCAGAGTAAATCAACCTTTGATCAGAACTACCAAGAACACGAGGAATAAACATAAAAGAACACAAAAAAAAGTTAATCCAATAAATATTTAATCAAGCGGCTTGCAAATTACGACAGACGTTTTAGTATTGATTTACAGAAAATCCTCCATGATCGAATGACGACGAGGTCTTCAAAAATACATAAATACAATCTTGTATACATGTGCCAAATTTCAGACAATGGTATTGTATTTGGAATTCGGTGCATGGCTCCTGTTTCTAACAAATAGTTATTACAGGTTGGCCAATATTACTGGTAATTAGCCATGCTTGTATTCAGGAAGCAGCTCAAAGTGTTTGAATTAGCTCTGTAGTATGCGACTTAAGGTGCTGTGGCACGATGCGAGTTTTCTTGCAACTTACAACAAATTTACTCGTGAAAAAAAATCGCAAGTTGATTTTTATTGTAAGTTGCAGCAAAAAGTAGAACCCATCCAACTTTTCGTGCGACTTGCAACACGGCAAAAATAACAAAATTGCAAGTTGCTACGGGGTGTTGCACGATGCGATTTTTTCTACAACTTACAACATTCAGTGATTTGGTGCAAGTTGCAAGAAAAATCGCATCGTGCAGCAGTACCTTTAGCTTAAGTGGTCTTACCTCAAAATGTGTGTGTTGCAACTGTCAGTTTCACAGTGTCGCAAGGGGCGAAACTGACAGTTGCGACACTCAACATTTTGAGGTAAGACCACAGAATAAAGACTATACAGAAGGGCCACTCGGGTCGGAACCTTTGAAGTTTTTGTCTCCGCGCATGTCGCATTACGCATGTTGCTCAGCCAGTAAACTGCATGTTCTGGCCAATAAGCACGCTGAACTGGCTGTCCTAGCCAGTAAACTGCATATTTTTGCATAAAAATACGAGGACACGTTGTACCGCTAAGTGGCCCTTCTGTATAGTCTTTATTCTGTGGTACGGTATTGATCACTTTCCGACATTCCGTGAACAAAATCACACGTGCTCGTTTGTATATATATATATATATATATATAATACCTATAACTGCCCAAGGTATAAGATTAATAAGATTAGGTTTTACGTGCTCGTTTGCATGACACAAATTAACAAGTTTTTCCTTGACCAGGAGCCTTGTTGATATGCTGGGCATGTCAGCTGTTGGACAAGGAATGCGTATTACATATATATTTATCTGCGTGTGGCCGTGAGGGAAAAGTGAACACGGAATTATACGCAACATGTCACTTCGTACTAAGCGTAAAGTTCACTGCCACTAACTGGCACTGCCATTTGATCTACATGTGGTTCATTTTGAAATTCGATTCTTTGAAATTTAATCCAATTTCAAAATTAATTTGTCATTGTACTTATATGGACAGGTACAACTACTTTTTTCCCGAAGTCGGCTGGCACTCCCATTTATTTGGTTTAGTTCATTTCGAAATTTGATTCTTTCGAAATTTCTCATGCATGGTACTTCTAGGGACAGATGCAACTACTCTTCGAAAGAAGGGAAATTTCTCCAGCCGTATACACGAACAAATGAAAAATTCTAAAGGAAATTATCGACGAAAAGAGCTCATCGTTCGTCAAATCATGTTCACACGAACAAGAAAAGCTAGCAAGAAACTTGTAAATGACGAGTGTATTTGGTCGTGTTGTGAGGCTTAAACTTTGTAAGTATTTGTGCAGGCTCCTATACATTTCATCATTTAATTCCTTTTTGCATAAAATAGCATGCATGAATAAAATCAGAGAATATATTACGATGAATGAATGAATGAATGAATGAATGAATGAATGAATGAATGAATGAATGAATGAATGAATGAATGAATGAATGAATGAATCACATTTATTTCAGCACGGTGGTTTCATAAGTATATGAATACTTCTTTCCATGAATAACTATATATACAATATATACATATATGAATGACAATCTCAAAGGAATAACTTCTTTTTAAGTTCTGATTTAGATTGGGGTGTTTTCAGTTCAGGAGGAAGAGAGTTCCATAACTGCCCACCTCTATATGAGAAACTGCCTTTGTAACATTCTGTTTGAGGAATTCGAGTTGTTAATAAATTACGATGACTCTCTCTTAGTTTATTCTTATATATAGGGACACTGTTCCGAGCACTTAGTAAATAAGTCACTCAAATAACTGAGTGCATTTTTGTTCAAAGCATTGTAAACCACAAGGCACAAATGTTTGTCCCTTCTAATGGTTAGATTGTCTGCTAAACTAACATCATAACCTTGATTGGTTATTATACGAGCAGCGCGATTTTGGAGCTTTTGCAAACGAGTAGAGAGTCCTTTGTTCAAATTTCCCCAAACAGTATCGCAATAATCGAAATGGAGTGGAATGATAGAATAGAATGGAATGGAATAGAATAGAAGGGAATGGAGTGGAATGAAATAAAAAAGAGTAGAGTGGAGTAGGGTGGAGTGGAGTAGAATAGAATGTAGTGCAATTAATTGGAATGGTGAAACGCAATGGTGAAATCGAATGGTCCGAATGCAATAGATCTAGAATGGAATAAAATAGAGTAGAATAGGAGTGGAGGCATGAAATGAAATAGAATAGGGCGGAAGGAATTGAATAAAATGGCGTGGAATGAAATAGAATAAAGTAGAGTGGATGCAATGGCACAAAAATAAATATATGTGTAAGCATTGCCTATAGGCTGTGACGTGACATGCATATCACAAATCTATCCAAAATGGCAGAGTAGTAAACACAACTGTAAAAGTGCAATTGAACCAGGATGGCATATAGTTCTGATCTATTGTTATTAGAGAATTAGTATATAATTAAGCAGTTGGTAGTTGTTGGCCATAATGTAAGCCAATGGCTCTTATTTGAACCATTCAAAGAATGCGTTTATTTACCCTTTACCTCTCATAGAGGCTTTCTTTTGAATCTTGATGATTAAAAATCAGCTGGAGTTTTCGACAGAGTTAAATAAGAAAGGGACTGCTTGGTTGGTTTATAGGCAAGATTATAACCCCACATTGCGTCTCTTAGAGGCTCTCCCTTGACCAGTAAAGACAGTAAATCGCCTGGAGTTAGACAGAACAAAATAACAAAGGCCAGGAAACGGTTTGGCTGTCTATAGCGTTAAAGAAGGGAGAATCTGAGAGACAAGAAATGAGAGATTAACCCTTAACGTTTGAATCCCAGAGGCTCTTCCTTCAGTTCCTTGACAAGTAAATCGTTTGGTGTTCAGCAGGTGGTTTTAAATTAGTAAAATGGCCTGGAGTTAGACAAAACAAAAGGTGTAACAAAGAGGTAAGTTTTGGCCGGTCCAGGAAGGAAACAGTTAGAATGACGTTAACACAAAAGGACACCATGACAAAAACATGTTGAAACCACGATCAATATCAGTTGCGAAAAATATAGCTTTGCCAAATGTTAAAGTGCTTATATCACTTGTGGGGTTTTAACGTATTTAAATAGAGCAGGAAAAATCAGTTAATAAGTTATTTTGCCGTTTTTGATTTACTCAAATAGTTCCTGACATATTGGCTTCTGAACATGCCAATTCTCAAAAATTTCCGTCGTTCATTTTAATACCTTGGGGGACTGGGACTCAGGAACGAGTCAATCCAAAACAACTACGTTTCGGCTTATTGATTCACAAAAACACATATATTTGACTGAAAAATCGAAATGTCGAGCTCACACCCGTTTTCCAGTACGCACGAGAGTTCCAACTAAGAAGATGGTCGGCTTAGGTTCCTGAGTCCCAGGCCCTCGTGCTTAAAAATGAACGACGGAAATATTTGGCGAAAAGCCGAAATTGGCATGTTTAAAGGCTTATATCTCAGAAACTATTAAAGTAAATCAAAAAATAATACGAAATATCACCGTTTTATTTGTTGTCTTGTTTTAGCTCATATTTTGAGTTTTAAGATGTCTATTTTCGGTTTATGCTTAATTGTCTTGTGTATTTTTTCAAATTGTCGGCTGGATGTCGTTTCTGATCCATATGTATGAACAAATAGGTATTTATTACAGACTAGAACCCAAGGATAGTGCAAAGTTTCGTAGAGCAATTAACAGTACTGTATTTCGACATAAAAAAACACTTGAGCTTTTTACATTCAAATGATTTATTTCGCTTTAAATTGGACGATACATGTGTACAATTCAATGAAAAGTCTTGAGGATACAGTATGAAAAAATCTTTCTGATAGTTACACGCTTCAACTTAAGTGCTGTATTAGTTCTAGTTTACATTATTCATGACAGTTAATCCAGCATTAATTAGTAGAGCTAAAATTTTCCTCGTTCTGTGAGTAGTCAGTAAGGAGTCAAATGTGGCATAGTTCAATTTTTTAGCCATTTTAAATGATTGGTGTTGACCACTGACCTGTATATAACATATTACAGGTCAGTGGTGTTGACTAATCCTTCATCTGTATATAGTTGGTGTTTTTAAATGGAATGAATTGCAGGATTTAATCTTAAAGTTTATATGGGCAAAATCCACAATCTTTCAGGTTGATTGGTCATTTTTGTCATTGCTGTACAGTACATGAATGTACAGTTTTTTATCTTTTGAAGGTTTATAAGCTGCAATGGGTATCTATATGCAGACTGTTTGCACAGAGCATTTATTGTAACATGAGACATTCATCCATAGGCAGAGCCATTACTGTTTGACAAGTACAGTATTTTGGTTTCAACATGACTTCAGCTGCAACGAACATGCATAGAACATCCAGTTTAATCAAGTGAAATGCCAAATATTACTTGTAAATAAAGGGTCTTTTATGAACTGCTTTGAGGCGTATTAGTTCATCGCATGGTAACATGAGAGACATTCATCCATAGGCAGAGCCATCACCGTTTGACAAGTACATTATTTTGGTTTTGACATGACTTTAGTTGACATCCAACTGAATAAAACTTGCTTTAGGATGTACACTTGATTTTCACTCTTTAAGTTACAGTAGGTTGATTACCAGTCGTGTACCATTTTTCAACTTTTTAGCTGGAATGTAAATTGATAAAATTAGTCAGTTAATCAGTAAATTATTTTTAATCAGATTATGTGACACTAAGTGAATGGGAATGGTAAACAATTAAAAGAAGACTTACCTATAACACACTTTGTTCCTGCCCGTGAAAAGAGGAGGCAGCTATAGTTCAGTCTCTGGTCCCCTATCCAATAGGGGTATATTTACCCCTGCCACTAGGCTGGGGAAGCGGTTGAGGTGACTTGTTTGTATTTGGAGAAAAAGATTGACAAATAAATTTTAGGAATTTTTAAATACTGTTCAGTATACATGCACTGTTCACTCTATGGTATTCAATTGCTCTTATGGCTATAGATAATGTATATTGTACATTTTTTTGATAATTTATCATATTTTAAGTAAATGAATCATGCTACAGATGCAAAGATAGGTTTATGATCACTAAAGTAAGATTCAAGAGCACCACTACAGTAAATTCTTTGAGGGATATTTGTGTAAATATGATCAATTTGAGTTTTATAGTCAGTTGTTACTTCATTAACAAGCTGTGCATAATGTTCTTGTTCACTAAGATATTTAGATAGCTTTTTTCTCAGAGGAATTTTCCATTAAATTTATATTAAAATCACCAAGCATAATAATAGGGGTATCACAATGTTTTAAAATATTCTCATGAAGAAATTTTAATGCATCAGTTAATTTAGAAATCTCTACTTTAGATTTTGAGCGATAAATTCCAACAATGTGTAAATTGTAAACTGGCTGATCAACTTTAATAACTGTTATTTCAACATCATTATGGTTACACCTCAAGGGTTCAGACACACATTGTAGATTATTTTTTAAATAAACAGCAGTTCCATATAGTGTTCTTGTAGTACTTTGTGGCAGGCTTGAGAGTCGACACTAAATAACTGGACTTAAATGCAGTGTATGGGAAACACGTCGTTTGTGACTGGTGATTTTGTCCAAACCATGAGATACGCTTACCTTGAAATATATGTGACAATTTAATCCTTTAGCTCAGACCATATTTAATTAGCCCACATAGTCCTTATTTTGACGGGAAAATTCGTCGCATCCTCTCCTACTAATCGCTTCATGTCTCTCGCGCCTTCTTGTACCTCCGCCATATTTTAATATTGTGACATTCACAAAATTTAGTTTCGCGCATGCGCAGTAAGATTCTAACCAAACCGGGGGGAAAACCCAGAGGAAAACATCATATTCTGAATTAATACTCGATATACTTCAAGATTAAAATACAATATTTGACTAGAGCCTTTCAAAAGTTACCCGCAAATAATTCACTAAATTGCCTTACTTATCAGCGAAACTCTTTAAAGTACCTATCAAAACAACGATATTATTCATCCAAGCACGACAATTTAATGTTGCTAAACTTGGAACGCCCCCCGGAAAAGTTTACACTATGATGTGAATTTTCTCCACCATCACAATACTGCAAAGTTTCTGCGAAACTTTGCACTAAAAATGGATAAACAATCGCTTAGTGTGGGGGCGTCAGAATTATTCTAATTTAATGATCAAAGAAAGTCTTTAGAGCATTATAAAGTTGAAAATAAAGAACAGTTGAAAATAAACAAAGTCTTTTATAAAATAACATTTGGAAAACAAGCGCGATTCCCACGCTTGGCCACTACGCCATCATACGCCATTATAAAGTGTAAGGCGAATTTACGCTTTGATGCAGTGATTATGTTTACGTTCTATACCTATTTTCGACAGGTTATTCTATAAAGGAAATAGAAAACATTTTTCCGTGTTCCCATACAGTTATAGAAACACTTGTGGAAGTTTGGGAGAACTCGAAATAGCGTGCGTATTTCTATAACTCTATGGAAACACGGAAAATGTTTTCTATTTCTTAATTATTACATGGATGTAATACAACGGCGTTTCTGATTGGCTACCGTGCGTGCCCCATAACTCGATGGAGCACGGCAATTTCAAACGTAATGAGAAACTCATTTTTAATCAGCGAAATAGATATTGTTGATCAGTTGATGGATACTTGCTCGATTGAAAAACAGACTTTATTATACAGGGGCGTAGGAAGCAGGGGGCTGGGGGCTGCGCCCCCCCCCCCAATATTTTATAAAGGGCGGCCGGAATAGCTTTCGGCCCCCCAAAAAAATAATTGAATTTTAAAAAATTGCATTATAAGTGCGACTTCGAATGCGCTGATCGGCCAGTTAATAATAATAATCCATCCTGACTCACGGATAGCAATAGACTCACAAATTATAATGAAAGAATTAATGAAAGGGCCTAACGAAAGAGGTAGAGGAGACTCTGAAAACGCCATTTCCGACGATCTAGAGACTCCAAATTTTCAAAATTTTACCGCTCGGCGCCAACCATGGTGGCGCCTCGTGCGAGTCGGCCCCACTAACTTTATCAAGTTTCATACTATGGGGCGCCAAGTGTTCATTTATTATTTAGCATTAATGTTGTGATTTTCCCACTGATTTGTTTGGTATATCAAATAACCAAACTGGCTGCGATATTATGAGTTGGTTATATCAAATAACCAACACAACATGAATTGGTTATTTCAAATAACCAATTTTTCTGCCATGATTTAAATTGGTTATATCAAATAACCAACACGCCATGAGTTGGTTATTTCAAATAACCAATTTTTCTGTCATGATTTAAATTGGTTATATCAAATAACCAACACGCCATAAGTTGGTTATTTCAAATAACCAATTTTTCTGCCATGATTTAATTTGGTTATATCAAATAACCAATTTCTTGTCATGATTTAATTTGGTTATATCAAATAACCAATATAATCAAACGGTGAGACATTTTCAATATTGTCTACTTTAATATCAGTCACAGAAATATTTTTATACAGCTATTAAGAATAGAATATTATATTATTATAAATAGCTGTATAAAAATATTTCTGTGACTGATATTAAAGTAGACAATATTGAAAATGTCTCACCGTTTGACTAGTACCACTACCAGGGCTGGAACGACTTGCCTGGACTGGAGTCTACAACGCCACAAACATACATCAAAAGAGAACGTACAGCTACAGTATTCCTTCAACCCACATGTTTAAACATAAATTATACATAACGTTCCCACACAAACAATGCTACTCGACAAAAATGAATAAATGAATAATAAATTAGCTATAAACAGAAATGGTCAGTCAAGAACGATTATTTCACTAAAATGTGTACTTGCCTCTGTCTCGCCAAGAGTTCGAGTTATCGCTTTCCCGATCGCTTCGGTTAATATGTCCTTGCCAACTCACTTGTGTTCGAACCGCTCGCCATGTTGAAGAACGCAGAAACGCGCCAAAATTAGGCGCCAAGCGGTCAAGGTTCCCCCCCCCCCCCCTCCCCCCCGAGAAGTGAAAGCCACGTGTTCCTTACGTCATTTGGCGTGCCGAGTTGCATGTTCAGAAATTATTTTGGTTATTTGATATAACCGAATTAAATCATGACAAGAAATTGGTTATTTGATATAACCAAATTAAATCATGACAAGAAATTGGTTATTTGATATAACCAAATTAAATCATGACAGAAAAATTGGTTATTTGAAATAACCAACTTATGGCGTGTTGGTTATTTGATATAACCAATTTAAATCATGACAGAAAAATTGGTTATTTGAAATAACCAACTCATGGCGTGTTGGTTATTTGATATAACCAATTTAAATCATGGCAGAAAAATTGGTTATTTGAAATAACCAATTCATGTTGTGTTGGTTATTTGATATAACCAACTCATAATATCGCAGCCAGTTTGGTTATTTGATATAACCAAACAAATCAGTGGGAAAATCACAACATTAATGCTAAATAATAAATGAACACTTGGCGCCCCATATCCTACGCCCTTTTATTATATACATGCAATTGATGCCATTGGTTGATTCACTTGTCATAATTAGGTTCTGACATTCTTGACCCTGTATGACGTAGTTAAAGACAAATTTAGCTTGCCATCACTGTAAACAATTCTGAAATTCAATGCTAGAATTTGATAAAACAAAGGAACTTCTGATATGTTCCAGAATTTTAAAATAAGCCGCCTTACATGAGTTTACTGCAATCGTATTAACTCGTCCCTGCATGTCGAAGAGTTCCTTCAATAAGTATAAATCATCATCATCATCAGGCTTACAGGGCCGAGTAATGTTGGATTTTACATTCTCAAGCCCTGTTTACACGGTCAAAAAGCGGGATCTGAGCCACATCTGACTTTAAGCGGGCTTAAAATGTCCGTGTAAACAGATCGGCGTAAATTAATCGCGATTAGTTTGCACCACCTCAAGGAGGTGGATTAAACTGAGCACGATCAGTTAATCGCGCTTAACTTGGCTATATAAACGCAACGGGATTGAAAAACGCTTGCTATTAATACGGTGTTATTAATAATACGATAAAATACCTTTTTTTGCCCTGCTGTAGAAGCTTCCATCTCGCTATTCTTTGTTCCTTTGTTTGTTTGTTTGTTTGTTTGTTTGTTTGTTTGTTTGTTTGTTTGTTTGTTTGTTTGTTTGTTTGTTTGTTTGTTTTAGCTATTACTCTTTCTCGTGTACCGATGTCTTCCGTTGTTCTTTAACGCACGCTACCCACGATACGAAGCTTCCAAAACCAAAAATATAGTTCGTTCGCCATGTTGAATAATGGTGTACGTGTTTTAGTAAGGGATTATTAAATGACCGTGTAAACGCATTTAAGCACGCTTAACTTAAGCGTGCTTAAATTTTGGCCGTGAAAACACGGCTTCAGACCATTGTTCCCTGTTCATCATCACCGTGTGTAGATCCTCCGATTCCAAACATGCGTGTCTTTAGCCAACTTGTAAATGTTGATAAATATGGTTTCCGGCCTTCCACTATTCACAGTTCCACGTTTTGGTTCCCATAAAATTAGGCTTGAAACTAACAAGCTCATCACTTCGTCGATAGCAATGTCCAGTGAATCGTAATTTTCTTTCTTTGATACATTCAGTAATTTTAGGCAAACCCGAGTACAACTCGACGTTCCTGAGATGCTGTTTCCAGCTACTGTTCAAAACAGTACGAAGTAATCTGGTATAAGTATAACAGCCATTAAGTTGTTTCTCTACAACTTTGGTCAAGGTCCAGGATTCGCAACCATATAACAGAACGGTCTCTACAGCTGCTTGAAATAATCTTATTTTCAGTTTTCGAGATAATTCAGTTTTCCATATCCTGAATAAAATCCCGTTCGCCAGGATAAATAACTAGCTCTATACCCACCGTATTTTGGCGTTAGTGTAAAGAATAAAATAATTTTAAAGACGAATTTCAGGAAAGTGATATAGACAGTAGAAACAGAGTACTTAAGGTCTTCGTATAGGTTTTCAGGGTCATTTCTGTAAAGCGCTCTCAATTCGTCAGAATTTATGCCACAAAAATAAAATAGATATCGTTAGAAAGCTATTAATTTGTAGAATACAATGGTGTCTTTGGTTTCGCGATAAACACAAACCGTTAATAGTTGTGATTTTTTTAATTAAAACCAGAGGGTTCACTCGGGGCGACTCGAGTAAAAAGCGTTTTATTTTGTTCAAAATCTTTTTTTGTAGTTTGATTCCGAGATAAATTTCCAGCAAAACGGTGTCAGCGTTTTTTTGATATGTCGAGTTTTGCGATTTTATTGACGACCAAAGTTAAAAATGCCGTTTTTCTTTCCAAAAATTCGGACAAAATAAGTCATAAATTCGAAACCAGGCAATAAATAAAAAAAACACTGACACCGTTTTGCTGGACATTTATCCGCTCGGAATCGAACTGCGCAAAGTTTTTTTGAACAAAATGAAACGCTTTGTTCTTAAGTCGCCCCGAGTGAAGCCTTCTGGTTTTAATTAAAAAATTCGCAACTATTAACGGTTTGTGTTTATCGCAAAACCAAAGACACTTCTGACGAATTGAGAGCGCTTTACATAAATGACCCTGCAAACCTTAAACATATTTCGTTC
Organism: Corallium rubrum; assembly: GCA_964035015.1. Classification (NCBI taxonomy): domain Eukaryota; kingdom Metazoa; phylum Cnidaria; class Anthozoa; order Scleralcyonacea; family Coralliidae; genus Corallium; species Corallium rubrum. Next base: position 11,313,296 of record OZ036007.1, read on the forward strand.
AGAGAAAGCGGAGATTTGCACGGCGTAAAAATGTGGTGTTTGGGTGATGCATAGACAAATTTTGCTTGAAATATGATTATTATATTATTATAAGAGAGCTTGAAGAGAAGTGTTTACTACAGCATAAAGTCAACTGAACTACTCAAGACAGTCTGCAGACTTCTTGAGTTCAGTGTTATACGAAATGGAATAAACACCTCCATCTATACAAAGGTCTTTTATTAGAGAACAAGATTTTTACGGTGATATATATGTGGTGTGTTATAGCTAGGCAGATCTCGCTTGGAATATACGATTGTAGTAAGAATAAAGTTTAAAAAACTATTTACTACAGCATAAAGTAACTGAACTACTCAAGAGAGTCTGTCAAAACGAAATGGAATTCAAACATCTGCATCTACAAAGTCTTTTATTAGAGAAGATTTGCATGTTGTTATGTTAAGCTATTTAACAAATAGATTCCATTTTGCCGTTGTCTGTTCAGTTATAGATGCATGCAGATGACGTTACAACGTGGTATAAGAACAAAAAAGTGGCCCACGAGACGCAGTTGATTGTTGTAAAAACAGAGTTTAGGGAAAGTGTTTACGGCCGTTTACCATAATATAAAGTCAACTGAAGAGAGTCTGTCAATACAAGATGAAATACAACTGCATATTACAGAGGTGGTGTTAGAGAAGATTTGCACGCACGACGGCGTTATACTGAAAGTGCGGTGCATATAGGCAGATCTCGTTTAGAATCGGCGCCATTAGCAAACGACCATGCAAGTCTACATTTCGCGAGTTCTGCTGAACAGTGACTCGAACCAGTCTTCTTTTAGCGATCAGTGATCTCTTCTTCGGGCATTTTCATTCGGTATAATATTGCTTTTGCGTTTCACGACATTCATGTTCGCCAAAATATTCCTCTATATATATATTCATTCCATTGTGTGCTCAGTGACATTTAAAGTCCTTTGTTGAAGTATACCGTCTGGATATCGGGTCCTTCGGTTTCCCGGATTTTTCCCCGCAGCTGTGGTTCTAAATGCTCCACTTTCATGGAACTTAAAACGAGAAAGGGAATGCAGTTTGTAAGATGTTCACTGCTCTATAGGCAAGGTTCAGTCCAGTCAAAAATTGTGTTGGCTAAAATATTTAGACATCAACTGTATATAACTCCCTCCCAGCTGAGAAGCGTATATCCAAAAACTACTTTACCACCAGATATAGTAGACTGCCGATACCAAATACCGGATACTAAACACCGGACACCACATGTCGGATAGGGTACCGCAAGATGCCAAATACCAGATACTAAAAACACCAGATACTAAATACCGGATACTAAATACCGGATACTAAATACAGATATCAAATACCGGATATCAAATACCGGATACCAAATACCGGATATCAAATACTGGATATCAAATACCGGATACCAAATACCGGATACCAAACACCGGGTACCGCCAGATGCCAAATACTAAGAATACCAGATACTAAAATCCGGATGCCAAAAACCGGATAAGCGAATATCCGGAACAAGCACCGGAAACCAAATACCGGACAATAAGTGTCGGATACCAAACACCGGATACCAAACACGGGATACCAAACACCGGATACCAAACACTGGGAACCATAAGATGCTAAATACTGGATAGCAGACACCGGATATAAATTACCGGATAGCAAATACCGGATACCAAACACCGGATACCAAATACCAGATACTGGGAACAAATATCGGAAACAAATAGCGGATACTGGAAACAAATACCAGATACTGGAAACAAATAGCGGATACCGGAAACAAATACCGGATACTGGAAATAAATACCGGATACCGGAAACAAATACCGGATACCAAATATGGCTACCAAATACCGAAAACAAATACCGGATACTGGAAACAAATACCGGATACTGGAAACAAATACCGGATACTGGAAACAAATACTGGATACCAGAAACAAATACCGGATACCAGAAACAAATAGCGGATACTGGAAACAAATACCGGATACAAAATACCGGAATCAAATAACAGATATTAAATACCAAATACCGGAATCAAATACCGGATACCAAATACCGGAAACAAATACTGGATACCACAGATACCGGAATCAAATAACGGATACTACATACCGGATACCAAATAGTGACGGACAGTAGAATGCCGGATACCGGACACCAAATATAGTTATACCGTTCACCGTTTCAGTCAATTTTCAACAAGAGCAGTGCCAACTGTGTCCTTTACCGTGTCCAGTGAAAACGACCTCAGGTCAAAACGTCCTCACTTCTTCCAAACTGATCAGGGAACATGTCAACATACATATAATACTCTAAATAAGACTTATTAGTGTACTTTGACATTGACAAATACATTCTTCAAATGTTTCACGCCAGTAATCTGTTCTACTGTATAAAGCTGCAAAATCAGGCTCAAAAGCAAAGTGTCTGTTGCCAGTCCTTACTTGTATCAAGTTTCCATTTTACATGTATAGCAACACATAAATACAGCTACAAAGTCTAGTCAAACGATACAAATTAACCATCTAGCTAACTGCTTGAGGTATTCACTTTAATATGTATACGTTTCTTTTAACTTTCAAATAAGTCTGTTCATATACTGTATTTATCTTTTTGACTTCTATGACCCGAGGACGTTTTGACTGGTAAGCGTCCTGTACTCCCCATTGTTTAAGAGGCATTCAGGTAGATGGTAAAAGTAGATGTATTTTTTCAGTGGTGGTGATAAACTGTACGTGGAACATAAAGGTTGAATGGTTGATATATTTTTTGGTGGATATGTGGAGACGCAGTCAGAATTGTTTCAAGATCGAGGTATACATATAAAAGGTACGATGTATTTTGTAAGTGTTACTTCTATGCTTTACGAAGGTCTATTTTCACTCTTTAAAAAATCGTTAAAAATGTTCAACTTCTCAGAAAAGTCGTTTCGAACCTTATTTTGAGTCATAATTTCCCACTCTTATTTGGCCTCATTTCTACACTAATTTTGTGTCATTTCCAATGTATTACCAAAACCGATGATGCGCGGCATCAGGCGGAAAAAGAAACATGTCATGATTTCCACCCAAAACATCAACAAATCCGTCTGCATTCCTTAGCTCTTGAAATTGACAGCGTGAGATCACTGAAATATGATTGGTCCATTTGCCACTTTTCCAGCCAAAAAGGTTTAGGAATGCAGACGGGATTCGCCAAATTGTTTTAAGCGGAAATCATGACATCTTTTTTTCACCTGATGCTGCGCATCATTCGGTTTTGGTAATAATTTCTAATCTTAGCAGTGATCCCCCAGGAGCACATTTTTTGCACTTGGTTTGTAAAATTGCATAATTATTAAAAAGAAAAATTTCCGTAAAATATAACTACATGTAATTATTTTAGAAATCGTGGCGCGACATATTATAAAGCAATTTCCATTTCCAAATATTTATTTAATTTTAAGGGGAGCACAGGTGGCGTGTGCTGTTAGGGCACTGCCTCTCACCAATAGTTAAGCCTGGTTAGGCGGGGTTAGTACTTGGACCGTCTGGGCAGAACCTCATTCTCGAGCTTGGACCATGTGAGTAGAGCTAATAGTTAGTCTCTCCTGTGCTTCGAGGGTTTTTTACCAGGTTCTCTGATAGGAGTGGTGCCCACCCCTGCCTTAGGGTAGTAGCCAAAGAAAGAGCAGCCTTCTGGCTACCCCGACTATGGTTGACCAATAGATAGTTAGATCTTGGTTGAATAAGTTTAAATAAAACATAAGTTATATCAAACAGTACTCACCATTTTTGTGGAAATATCGAACAAGCTGCAGGCACCATCAAAGATAAACTACAAAACGAAATTACTTTGTGAGTCATTGTGACTAGTTGCTTTTTTGACTACTGAGAAAGTCAGAGGAATTTTAAAAATAGAAAATTAAAATTATTTATTTACATACCTAATGCCACATAAAAGCATCTGGATTGGTGCATGCAGGGCTCTTATTCGCTAAAGTGAAAACCAAAAAAAAGTTACAATATGTTTCAAATTTCAAAACTTAATACAGTAGGCATCTGTATGTAGGCACAGGTTTATATGAAATTATAGAAAATAATGTTTGTTGTTTGATTAGTGGTTTTGGTGGCTGTTTTGGTGGTTTAGTTGTTTGGTTCCAAGATTGTTTGATTGGTTGCTGTTTGGTTGATTGCTGTTTGTTTGTTTGTTTGTTTGTTTGTTTGTTTGTTTGTTTGTTTGTTTGTTTGTTTGTTTGTTTGTTTGTTTGTTTGTTTGGCTGGCTGGCTAGTTACTGTAGTTAATTAGTTGATTGAGTAATTTGTTGATTGATGACTGAGTGATTGATGATCGATTGACTGACTGGTCGATTGACTGATTGGTTGATTGATTGGGTAATTTTTTGATTGATTGATTGATTGATTGATTGAGTGAGTGAGAGATTGAATGATTGATTGATTGAATGATTGACTGATTGAGTGACTGATTGATTGATTGAATGACTGATTGATTGATTGATTGATTGATTGAGTGATTAGTAGATTGACTAATTGAGTGACTGGTTGATTGATTAATTGAGTGATTGGTTGGTTGATTGAGTGATTGGTTGATTGAGTGATTGGTTGATTGACTGGTTGACTGAGTGATTGGTTGATTGATTGAATGATGGATTGGTTGACTGAGTGGTTGATTGATTGAGTGATTGGTTGAGTGAGTGAGTGAGTGAGTGAGTGAGTGAGTGAGTGAGTGAGTGAGTGAGTGAGTGAGTGAGTGAGTGAGTGAGTGAGTGAGTGAGTGAGTGAGTGAGTGAGGGAGTGAGTGGTTGATTGATTGATTGAGTGAGTGATTGGTTGATTGATTGATCAAGTGATTGGTTGATTGATTGAGTAAGTGATTGGTTGACTGAGTGATTGGTTGACTGAGTGATTGATTGATCGATTGATTGAGTTAGTGATTGGGTTGATTGAGTGATTGGTTGAGTGATTGATTGATTGATTGATTGAGTGAGTGATTGGTTGATTGATTGATTGAGTAATTGGTTGATTGGTTTACTGAGGTAGTGATTGGTTGATTGAGTGATTGGTTGATCGATTGAGTGATTGGTTGGTTGATAGATTGATCAAGTGATTGGTTGATTGATTGAGTTAGTGATTGATTGATTGAGTTAGTGATTGATTGATTGATTGAGTGATTGGTTGATTGATTGAGTGATTGATTGATTGGTTGAATGAGTGAGTGAGTGATTGGTTGACTGACTGACTGAGTGAGTGAGTGATTGGTTGATTGAGTGAGTGAGTGATTGGTTGATTGAGTATTGGTTGGTTGATAGATTGATCAAGTGATTGATTGGTCGAAAGAATGAGTGAGTGATTAGTAGATTGACTAATTGAGTGATTGGTTGATTGATTGATTGATTGATTGATTGATTGATTGAGTGATTGATTGATTGAGTGATTGATTGAGTGATTGGTTGGTTGATTGATTGAGTGATTGGTTGGTTGATAGAGTGAGTAGTAGATTGACTAATTGAGTGATCGGTTTATTGATTGAGTGATTGGTTGATTGAATTGAGTGATTGGTTGGTTGATTGATTGAGTGACTGGTTGATTGATTGATTGATTGATTGGTTGACTGAGTGAGTGAGTAACTGGTTGATTGATTGATTGAGTGATTGGTTGATTAATTAATTGACTGACTGATCACTGTAAGTGATGGTTGATTGATAGATTGACTGACTGACTGATTGATTGATTGATTGATTGATTGATTCATTCATTCATTCATTGACTGACCAATTTAAATTCTGATATTAGGAAAGTTTCATTGCTGTTAAGAGAAACACATTCTGGATAAATTAATCACCTGCATCCAACGGTATTTTTCTAGTCTCTCCATAATGATAGGTATAATTACTACATAAAATATATAAGAAGATAGTAGTGAATAATAATAAGCTCCACATACCTCTTGGCAGCCCTGCTACTGAATTCCCAGAAATTTCAGGCTACATTTTGAACAAATTAAGAATATTTTGTACTTACACATCCCTGGAGCAGCCATTGCAACTCGAGAAGTAACAACTTGGCTAATTCCTTTCACTGCAGCACGCTGTGAATAACCAAGCTCTTTGCCGTTTTCATCAAAGACCTTAATACCATCTATTAATTCACTGGAGAAAAAATCAAAAAGAAAATGGAGCTACAGTACTGTATAATATGTACAAAGGGTGAAGTTAAATGTGTGATCTATACATGGACACAAAGTTGAAATTCTACAAGCAGTCTTGTTTGAACTTTATAATTGTCATCCATATGGCCACCACTTGTTGTGACAATTAACCTTACAAGTTGTTCGTTAGTTTTTGTAACAAGTTGTTGTAATCAACAAGCCTGTTTTAGGTCATGCCAACAACTTGCTGTGGAATTGTTTTTTAACAAATTACTGCAAGCTTGTAGCAGCTTCCTGAAATACTGTACTGTAATGATATATAACTTGTTTACATAGCTTGTTACAGTACAAGCCTCAGTCTATTTTTACATGTGTGTACATTGTGCACAGCTTTTGCCTGCAGCTTACCTTTGTCTTGACAGGGGAATATTTACACAATTTGCAGCTGCAACAGCAACAAAAGGAACATAACGAGCCAGAAGGGGAGGAGAGCGCTAGATAATGAAAACAGTCTTTAACACATTTTGTGCATTTTTACATATACCTGTACTCTAAACATTTGAAGTGACAATGACCAATATGGATTTTCAAAACTTATCTCAAGAGAATCTCTATGACTATATATAAGATTAATCACTTGGTTTCTGATGTCTTGAATCACCACTCAAAATGTTCAGCATACTGCTAGTTCAGCCTTTACCAAATATTTAATTTACCTTAACTAAAGAATTGAGTCCAACTGACACTGCAACTGCAGCAGATGTACTAGATACATATGCTACACCAATCTGTCTAGATAAAAACATTTTAAGGTAACAAATTAGCACTAATTAGTATACAAGAGTAATAATAAAAAGAAGTAAAATTTGACAGCAGTAATTTCATTTCACCAGCTAAATAATTACATATTATATAGTACAATGTAATGTATAATATATTAATACTGTACTTACTTTCCAGTTATTGTAGACTTTGCATTTCTATTTGTGTAGTTTACCAAGGCATTGAATGACTGGTTAATCCATTGCCAAAAAATAACTTGAGGAACAGTTCTTAAATAAAAAAGGCAATATAGCAAACTGTCAAGTACTGTACTGTATAATATAATTTAATGGTGCAGTACATGGTTAAACTACATAACTGTACTGTAAGAAAAGACTAGTTTTTACTCCACCTATAAAATTGAAGCAATGCCCCTGTAATTAACATTCCCCCTGGCACCTGAAATGACATTCGACCAAACAAGTTCATCTTGTCTCCTGAATCTGGATGAAATGCTGATTCATAAAGAGCTTTAGCATCCCATATCTGTTCCTCTGTTGTTTGTTCAGGCTCCTTCTTCTGCCTTAAAATTAAAGACAGAAAGTGTAAAATTACTATTCTCATATTGTACAGTACCAATTTAATCCTGACGAAGGGCCTTCGCTCGAAACATCGAGAAGATTTTTCTCTGTTTTTCAGGCCAACGTGACTTAAACCCTGGTAATATTTCAATTTAATATAATTAGTTTATTAATTTTGTGCAACCTCAAATCTTACTTATTTATTTAGTCAACAATCTTTGGGCAACTATGGCAGTGACAACATTGCCAACAAAAAAAAAAGTAATGCTTATCTGCTGACCTGTATAGAGTGAGTAATTGTTGTGCCTCATTCAGCTCCTTATCAGATTTTACGCTTAGAAACATGTTTGTGATGGATGCAAAATGCTTGAATCTTCCAGTGAAGGTGCTCTGATCCCATCTTGGAGAATCAAGGTCAATTCGTTTTTCTTCAGGTTGGGATGGAACTGCATTTTGTGGACTCATATCTGGTTATTAGTTCAATAAAATACAGTATGAATTAATATTTAAAATCATGGCTATAAATTATTGGGACAGCAGAGGAAAGGTGTTCCTGTCCTGTAGCAATCAATATCAATCAATCAAATAATCACAAAAAAACTCCTTCATCACTTGTTCATTGATTATCGATGTCAATCAATCAATTAATTGATATCAATTGTTAATTGACATCAATTGTTATTAATTGATTTTGATTGTTATATCAATTGTTATTAATTGAATGATGCTGATTGTTATTGATTGGTATTGATTGATGCTGATTGTTATTGAATGGTATTGATTGATATGCACCAGTATAAGTTAGTTACCGAGAAAGAGAAGGGAAGCATGGATGGTGTGTGTTGTTAGGGCACTGCCTCTCACCGATGTAAGTTAATTAAGCCCAGTTGGATGGGGTTAGTACTTGGGTGGGTGACCATCTGGGAATTAGCCCCATTCTCAAACTTGAATCTCATGTGAGTAGAGTTTAGTTGATCTCTCCTGTGCTTCAAGGTTCTTTTCCGCAGGGTTCTGTGGTTTTCCTCCCTCCATAAAATCAACACTTAAGTCTTAGCTCTTAGCTTTTTTCGTGGACTTTTAACATGAGCCTCTGGCTCGGATCATTGGGCAACCACACCCTGTGCTTACGACGTTAAATAAATCATTACTCATTAAATTAAGTAACTAAGCTAGTTAGTGACCAAGGCCTGGAAGGGTTGAGGTAACTAACTTTAGCTTATTCTAAGGGATTTTTGGTGAAGGAAAATTCGAGTGTAGAATATATACATTTTAAGACCAAACCGGGACCAGTTGCGAAAAATGCAACTACACAGGCCTTCCGGCAGGAATTGAACCCACGACCTTGGGATTCTAGTGCAATGCTCTGACCACTGAGCCACGGAGGCCGTTGCCGAGAGCTTGATCACGAGTTCTGTATATATTAAGGTGGTAATGCCAGGACAGAATTGGGTATATTATAAGTAATATTGGGCATTTCACTCGATTACATAGCATGTTCTAAGGGATTTTTGGTGAAGGAAAATTCGAGTGTAGAATATATACATTATAAGACCAAACCAGGACCAGTTGCGAAAAATGCAACTACACAGGCCTTCTGGCAGGAATTGAACCCACCTACTTACTGTAAGTACAGTAGCTCATTCATGATACAGATGATATCTGTTGTTATAGTTAACCAAAAAATAGTATTCTAGACAATGCAAGGTCACTAACCTATATACATGTATTAACCACAGCACATCAAAGGAAATTGATGCATGAATGAACTAATGATTGTTATTGATATAAATTGTTATTGATTACAGGTCTCGAAATAAGTGCCAGTCATCGGTCATTGACCGGTAAATTTTTCAGTTTGACAAGCAAATATCATCGCTTACCGGACATCTATGACTGGTAATTTTTTTTTAATACAAAATGCATATGAGTGGGTAATAATTGTTTCTCAACAGTTGCTTGTGTTTTGTTTGGGAAAAAGTGGAAGTCTCACTTCTCAAAACACCCAGGCATTGCACCCACAGCCTACTATTTCAACTCAAATTACACTCGTGCGTGATACCTGCTATGGCAAACAATTGTTCTGTTTGTCAGCGTCCAAATACCATTTGTAATGTGTGTTCCGTGCCTGCTAATGAAGACAATACTGGCTATAGTGAAGAAAATTATTGGGTAGGGAAATGCCCAATCTGTCCAACGAGAAATGTGAGTCACCGATGAAAATGAAAACCAGGAGCAAAACACAAGTGCAACTGAGTTCCTTTTTCGTAAAACCACCACTAAGATATAGTGAAACTGCTGTTTTTCATCTTTTTCCCACCAAAGAAGTACACTTAAAATAAGTGCAAATGAAAAAAACAAAAGATGACTGGTATACTTTCAAGAATTATTTCGAGGCCTGATTGATTAATATCGGTTTCTATCGATGATCAAACTACATCCCCACCCACCCTTCCATATAAAGAATAAGATATGCCGGTTAATTTGGAGATCCTCAAGATGCATCGTTATATTCTATGAAATTTATCAAAGGCTTCAAAGAGAAATATCTGGAAAACAAAACAATTCTTATACGCAATTCAATAAGTCAATACAAGCAACTTGTGTTTACAAACATGACATTCTATTAATAATTGCCACGTTTCGTGTAAAATACTCGAATATTATATTCGACCTATTGTAATATTTCGCCAAAATATTTCGACATTTCACAGACGGTAATCGGTCAAGTTTTTAACTACATATGCAAGACAAACTGAAGATAAGTATATAAACAATAGCCCCTACCTTTTCTTTCAGTGATTTTTATCGAATTTTGAAGACAGAAGTTGAAATCCTCTTCGAAGGTCGGAAGTACGAGGTCACAAATTTGGAGCCAAAACCAGTAGTTCCCAGATTCCGACTGCGGGGGTCCGCCCTGATCACACCCACTGATCTAGAAAATATAATTAACATTCTTTTCAAATAACCTATTGTATATTGACAGCCCTGGACACCTCTGAAGTCACGGATGCGTAAAAAACAAATGGTCGTATACACCTGGGAAATTACGATAACTTCTAAACGTATGAAGGAGCATAACTGAAATAAAAATGTTAATTATATTCATATCAGTTCGATTAAAAATGGTTCAACTGACCACAGGGCTGTCAATATACAATAGGTTATTTGAAAAGAATGTTAATTATATTTTCTAAGGGTAGCCTTTTTTTTGATACACCCTGTATATATCACACCCCCAGCTGACAAGGATAAAAACAATTTTAAATGATAAACAGAAAACAATAGTTCAGATTTGTGGATACACAACTTTTATTATTTCTTTATTGAGTTTTCGGCCTGTTCATTTCAAATAATAACCCTAACCCTAACCCTAACCCTAACCCCACCCTAGCTATTGTTTGTGCCGGTTTGGGGATGTCTTCGCAGAGGTCCGCCCCGGCCATTCGTTTTGATCCGTCATCAAGCATGTGTTAGTTCAAAATTTTAAAAATCCTTTTTCTATACCTAAAATAATCCTAATCATACCAATAATTTTCAATCCTATAAGAATCTTTGCCTAGTGAGCCAAAATGAATGTAATTTTGTCCTTTCGCTTCGTTTATAATGGTATTTTTGGCATTTATGCTGTTTACTGCCCCAAATATCACAAGCACGTCCTCCTTCGGAGCTTCATAACTCGGGTTTTAAAAAGACATATTAAACTCTTTTTTGCATTTCCAGTTAAACGACGTTTTTGTCTTTGTTCCCATTTGTACAAATGTACCGAAACTCAAAATCCGGACGAGTAATTCCTCCGGAAAATATTAAAAGAAACACAAAGATTAAAATTTTTGAGAACGATGGTCGACGGATCAGTGAAAAAAGGACCAATGACAGCTGGTAAAAACTGACCAATAATG
>OZ036007.1:11327210-11389710 GCA_964035015.1 Corallium rubrum
ATAAATATTGATAATTCATGCAACTATCGCAAGATTTTGGAAATAAATATGATCAGATGCCAGTAGTGATACCCCCCCATATAGGGACCAAAGGGATGCCGCCTCATTAAATATTCAGCTTATTATTTATTCATTCTCATGCTCCTTTGCGACCCTCTAACCCTAATCTCGTTACGTCATTATGTCTCATGCTCCTATAGGACCTCCTATCCCTAACTTCCCCCCTAACCCTAGCTGTCACTTAACCCCCCGGTTTTCACTACGTCATACCGACTTATTATTTATTCATTCTCAGACTCCTTTAGGACCCCTTTAACCCTAACTTTTTCCCCCAACCCCAACTGTCACTCAACCCTCCGGTTTTCACTACGTCATACCGACTTATTATTTATTCATTCTCAGACTCCTTTGGGACGTAGTAACCCTAACTTTTCCCCCTAACCCTAGATGTTACTTAACCCCCCGTCATAACCGATAGCTCTCCGCCTGATTTCCAAAGTTACGTAAAAGGTACTCGGCTTATATCCTTATAAGTAATAGTAATCACCTTTTCATTTAAACACTTTACCCTACTGACAGTCGACACTTGTGGGACACGTATACGTGCAGAGCATGCGTACGATAAACTTTAACAAAATAGACGTTCTTTACAAGCAACTAAAGAGAAATTGATAGAGGCACTTTATATTTTTTTATCTGAAACCTTGTCTCGATGAGTATAGAGAGTTTTGAGCAGCCTAAGTGTCTGAATTGGCAGAGCTCGTATAGACTCAGATTAATAGCATACATGAATATTATATTAGGTTTAGAACCTAAATATTCAATCACCCTAGAATCATTGCTAGCTAAACCCTTGTTTATAAGTGAAGAAATCATAAGAAGATAGAATGAGGAGTCAATTCAAAAGCTATAAGAACGTTTTTAAGTGTCAATATATAAACGAAATATTATTTGGCTGTGGGACGGCTGGAGTATCGACTTGAATTAATAGCAACATGAATATTATATTAGTTAGAACCGTTCGGCAAGCTGTTCGAAAGACATTGAATCATTTTCTTCAGAGGGATTTGCCAGAATATAAACTGTCAAGGGTTAAACGGCTGACTCAGCTATTTTATTAACGTCGTCAAGCATCTTGTTAATGTTGCTACGGCTGATATTTGCGTATTTATGCTCAGTGCACGTGCAGGAGACAAAAGAGAAAACTCGTTAAAGTTACTAATGACCAAAACATAACAGGATTTGCATATAAGTAGAATATTTAATTCATTTTAGGGGTGATCATGAGTTTTGGGGGGATAATAAGGGGCCTGAAGAGGTATTAATGCATGGGCAAGTTCAGGCGAGAAAGTCATTAGGACAGGTTCTGAAATTACGAAACTAAAGAGACCGGCTTACGAGGAGTACCTTGTTGAAAAATATGGAAACGTTACGAACAAAAGAAATTTGAACTAATGTTGTATGTGTTATGAGGACATAATCGAGTTAATCCGAAATAAACGTGTAGATTGAACTTGCTCGTTTTTAATACATAAGTGAGGAAACTGTAGGAAGATAAAATGTGGAATCACTTCGAGAAGCCGTAAGAACGATTTTAAATGTCGAAATATAAAGGTTAAGCGAATTATTACTTTGATATATAACTGAGATTCATCATGGTTACTAGGGATCGATATTAGAATATTCAAATTCGTTTGCAAGGCCACGTGCAGGAGACAAAAGAAAAACTCATTAAGGGTCATTAAGACGATTAGGCAAGTCTAAGCGGGAAGATAATTAACATTGCTACCATAGCGAAACTGCGTCGCATCCTTCATTCGTCTCAGGCTCCTTGGGGACCCTCTACTGCTACTCAGCCCCCCGTGTAATACGTCATAATCGATACTCTCGGACTAATTCCTGAAGTTCCAAATGTTTAACAAACGGTGTCTTTCACGTGTATACACCTCCTATTTTAAGTCTTTAGGCATTATGATAATATTTCGTTTGTATTCTTTCAGTGATTTGGTGGCTTTTAAAAGATTGTAATTTTTAAATGTGATTTGTTTAAAGAAACGTTTTTATAATAAGACTAAATAACGAAATAAAGTTTCAAAAATATGTAATTTCATATTTACCATCACACAAAGCTCCTAATATTTACAAACACGCAAAACGTAAAATCCATAAGTATCACAGATAAACTTCTGCGTTAGCCCAGAAAAGGTACACAAAACACAAAACCGCTAAATTACTATTTTACAAACATATATAACCAAAGTTTACTATTCTTATTCTTCTTCTTCTTCTTCTCGTTTACTCTGTAACCATGCTCCATAGGCCTCGACTTCTACTTTTGCACAGTGATGATACGCATTAGGAACTATGTGGTTACCGCATGTCTCTAACCATGTTAGTCTATCAAAGAGATAGCCAGCCTTTGGACACTTATAGCTTTCCAAGTTTACCCAAGGGATATTGAGTCTGCTCAAGAGATCACGCTCGATATGTCCACCTTGGTATGCCATTGTAGACTTTTCGTTGATTTTTACGGTACTAAAAAATTCTGTGACGATTCGATCAAGAGCTGTGATAGGTATAGCCTTCGCGGTCCGGGGTACGTCGAAAGGAAGTTTATGTATATGATTCTTCACATATGCACAGCTTCGTCTATCGTGTTCAGTTAAATCGTGCCAATTAATACCAATGTCGAAAAAATATGAAGTAGCTTCGTTGTTCCCCACGGTTAACAGTCCGAGTTCTTTACAAAGGAATTTTTTATTTTTAGTAAATCCATCCATGTCTATAATTCCTACTATGTTTTCCATCTTATCCGCTAGCAATGTGATACGAGTGGGAACGTAATGAGTACTCTCTTACATACCCTTTAGCCTAGGGTTTTGAAAGCCTGGCCAATGGTAAAAAAACAAAGAAAACAATTTGAGATGTTCCGACACATAATAAGGTATTCTCTCATTGTATAAGGAGTTTCGGCGAATGATTCAAATTTGCCGCTCTTTTAAAATAAATGAATTCGGTAATTGATCAAGCCTTAAGAACACGCCGCACCCCAAATAAATATGAAATAGCTTCGTTGTCCCCCACCGGTTAACAGTCCGAGTTCTTTACAAAGGAATTTTTTATTTTTAGTAAATCCATCCAGGTCTATAATTCCTACTATGTTTTCCATCTTATCCGCTAGCATTGTGATACGAGTGGGAACGTAATGAGTACTCTCTTACACACTCTGTTTAATTGAACGTCTATTATTAAAAATTGTCAAGACTCTCGTATATAAAATCCCCACAAATTAGAGTTCTGAAAGTAAAGTTTAACCCGTAAGTATAGACCTAAGACTAAACTTTTAACTCGTATCCTTAGTCATAAGACTAAAGTTATACGCAAGTCCTGCATGCTATCCTATAACCCCCATTCAGATGATTTTAACTCGACTAGCGATCGTTAGTCTTCCACTAACGTAATTAAGCAATTATTACCCCTTTCGGCCATCACCCTCGGGCACCCCCAAAGATACTACCAGTACCCCTGGGGTACCCTCAAAGATATCCCCATCAGCCCCTGTAGCAAAGGAATGTCAGAAATACATATACATTATTTGTAAATACTTTATTGAACTTCAGCATAGTACAGAAGATAATGTTTCAACGATTCAACAGTAACTTTAATTCTTATAATTGGTGTCATTCAAGTACTATGGCGTTTAGATTGATTGTAGCATAGTTTGTTTTTTTGTAATACAGGTTTCTTTCGTTTGATGAAATCTAAACATATATTCAAAATGCACCATCCTAAATTAGCCTTTAATAAACCATTATCAGTATGTCTTAATGTCGCTTTTCTCAGGTATTGAAGACTTATCTTTATACCCGGGGTTGATATACATAATGTGTATCAGTCGGAAATATTCCGGATCTTACTCGGATTTCATCGGGACATGTCGGCGTGAGATCGACAAACAGGTAAGAATACGGCTCTTTGGTTGCCATCTGGTAGGCTTGCTGGAAAAACTTTGTGTTGTCTGGATACAACTGTTTAGCAAGATGAGTCACTTGACTTGCATCACGAACATTTTTTGTTAGGACAAAGTAACTAGCGTTGAGAGAGATCGTACGATGGTCTTTGCTTTGATGAAATAAGTTTTGCACAATATAAATCACGCTGAGATTACCATGGTGCGATTTCTTAGTGAACAGTTTGGCAATAATCGTATCTTTTTCTCCCATCATGTCATCAATGATAAATAGATTTCTTATTTGGGGATTAATACTATCCAATATAGATTCGGATAAACCTTGCACAAACTGAATCCCAGGAATAAGAAGTTCCATTTTAGCAAACGTGTCTTGGTACTCAGAATAAAAATAAATTATATTTTCTGCGACAGGGTCGATCATGATTTGGGCGTTGGCTAACAATTCCTTGACAAAGGTTGTCTTCCCAGTCTTGGTCCCCCCAGAGCCCAAGAGCCCAAAGGGATGTGTTAATTGTATGGAGTATGTCTTTTTGTTGTCCTGGTAATTCGATGCGGTTCCATCAAATGGCGAATGCTTAAATGTAGAATCAGTAGACATCGTTTGTACTGGCCGATCTCCCCCATGCAGGATCTTTATGTGGCGTTGTAAATTAAATTGTCTTGAAAAGCTCTTTCCGCAAATATTACAAGCGCTAGCCATGTTCACACAACAACTCTCAAATTACTTGTGAAAATGTCTGGGAGAAAAGTAAGATTATATCCTTGAGTTTCTTCTCTGTTGCATGTGGGATACCAAAACGAACCAATGCGCAGCTGAACGTTACTTGGACGTTACCTAGACCCCGCCACTAAGGGATTAACCCATGAGTAAATGAGTAACTGACGAGTTACTCATGAGTAAATGAGTAACTCATGAGTTACTCATGAGTAAATGAGTAACTCGTGAGTAAATGAGTAACTCATGAGTTACTCATGAGTAAATGAGTAACTCGTGAGTAAATGAGTAACTCATGAGTTACTCATGAGTAAATGAGTAACTCGTGAGTAAATGAGTAACTCGTGAGTAAATGAGTAACTCGTGAGTTACTCATGAGTAAATGAGTTACTTATGAGTAAATGAGTAACGAGTTACTCATTTACTCACGAGTTACTCATTTACTCATGAGTTACTCATGAGTTACTCATTTACTCACGAGTTACTCATTTACTCATGAGTAACTCACGAGTTACTCATTTACTCACGAGTTACTCATTTACTCATGAGTAACTCATGAGTTACTCATTTACTCACGAGTTACTCATTTACTCATGAGTAACTCATGAGTTACTCATTTACTCATGAGTAACTCGTCAGTTACTCATTTACTCATGGGTTAATCCCTTAGTGGCGGGGTCTAGGTAACGTCCAAGTAACGTTCAGCTGCGCATTGGTTCGTTTTGGTATCCCACATGCAACAGAGAAGAAACTCAAGGATATAATCTTACTTTTCTCCCAGACATTTTCACAAGTAATTTGAGAGTTGTTGTGTGAACATGGCTAGCGCTTGTAATATTTGCGGAAAGAGCTTTTCAAGACAATTTAATTTACAACGCCACATAAAGATCCTGCATGGGGGAGATCGGCCAGTACAAACGATGTCTACTGATTCTACATTTAAGCATTCGCCATTTGATGGAACCGCATCGAATTACCAGGACAACAAAAAGACATACTCCATACAATTAACACATCCCTTTGGGCTCTTGGGCTCTGGGGGGACCAAGACTGGGAAGACAACCTTTGTCAAGGAATTGTTAGCCAACGCCCAAATCATGATCGACCCTGTCGCAGAAAATATAATTTATTTTTATTCTGAGTACCAAGACACGTTTGCTAAAATGGAACTTCTTATTCCTGGGATTCAGTTTGTGCAAGGTTTATCCGAATCTATATTGGATAGTATTAATCCCCAAATAAGAAATCTATTTATCATTGATGACATGATGGGAGAAAAAGATACGATTATTGCCAAACTGTTCACTAAGAAATCGCACCATGGTAATCTCAGCGTGATTTATATTGTGCAAAACTTATTTCATCAAAGCAAAGACCATCGTACGATCTCTCTCAACGCTAGTTACTTTGTCCTAACAAAAAATGTTCGTGATGCAAGTCAAGTGACTCATCTTGCTAAACAGTTGTATCCAGACAACACAAAGTTTTTCCAGCAAGCCTACCAGATGGCAACCAAAGAGCCGTATTCTTACCTGTTTGTCGATCTCACGCCGACATGTCCCGATGAAATCCGAGTAAGATCCGGAATATTTCCGACTGATACACATTATGTATATCAACCCCGGGTATAAAGATAAGTCTTCAATACCTGAGAAAAGCGACATTAAGACATACTGATAATGGTTTATTAAAGGCTAATTTAGGATGGTGCATTTTGAATATATGTTTAGATTTCATCAAACGAAAGAAACCTGTATTACAAAAAAACAAACTATGCTACAATCAATCTAAACGCCATAGTACTTGAATGACACCAATTATAAGAATTAAAGTTACTGTTGAATCGTTGAAACATTATCTTCTGTACTATGCTGAAGTTCAATAAAGTATTTACAAATAATGTATATGTATTTCTGACATTCCTTTGCTACAGGGGCTGATGGGGATATCTTTGAGGGTACCCCAGGGGTACTGGTAGTATCTTTGGGGGTGCCCGAGGGTGATGGCCGAAAGGGGTAATAATTGCTTAATTACGTTAGTGGAAGACTAACGATCGCTAGTCGAGTTAAAATCATCTGAATGGGGGTTATAGGATAGCATGCAGGACTTGCGTATAACTTTAGTCTTATGACTAAGGATACGAGTTAAAAGTTTAGTCTTAGGTCTATACTTACGGGTTAAACTTTACTTTCAGAACTCTAATTTGTGGGGATTTTATATACGAGAGTCTTGACAATTTTTAATAATAGACGTTCAATTAAACAGAGTGTGTAAGAGAGTACTCATTACGTTCCCACTCGTATCACAATGCTAGCGGATAAGATGGAAAACATAGTAGGAATTATAGACCTGGATGGATTTACTAAAAATAAAAAATTCCTTTGTAAAGAACTCGGACTGTTAACCGGTGGGGGACAACGAAGCTATTTCATATTTATTTGGGGTGCGGCGTGTTCTTAAGGCTTGATCAATTACCGAATTCATTTATTTTAAAAGAGCGGCAAATTTGAATCATTCGCCGAAACTCCTTATACAATGAGAGAATACCTTATTATGTGTCGGAACATCTCAAATTGTTTTCTTTGTTTTTTACCATTGGCCAGGCTTTCAAAACCCTAGGCTAAAGGGTATGTAAGAGAGTACTCATTACGTTCCCACTCGTATCACATTGCTAGCGGATAAGATGGAAAACATAGTAGGAATTATAGACATGGATGGATTTACTAAAAATAAAAAATTCCTTTGTAAAGAACTCGGACTGTTAACCGTGGGGAACAACGAAGCTACTTCATATTTTTTCGACATTGGTATTAATTGGCACGATTTAACTGAACACGATAGACGAAGCTGTGCATATGTGAAGAATCATATACATAAACTTCCTTTCGACGTACCCCGGACCGCGAAGGCTATACCTATCACAGCTCTTGATCGAATCGTCACAGAATTTTTTAGTACCGTAAAAATCAACGAAAAGTCTACAATGGCATACCAAGGTGGACATATCGAGCGTGATCTCTTGAGCAGACTCAATATCCCTTGGGTAAACTTGGAAAGCTATAAGTGTCCAAAGGCTGGCTATCTCTTTGATAGACTAACATGGTTAGAGACATGCGGTAACCACATAGTTCCTAATGCGTATCATCACTGTGCAAAAGTAGAAGTCGAGGCCTATGGAGCATGGTTACAGAGTAAACGAGAAGAAGAAGAAGAAGAATAAGAATAGTAAACTTTGGTTATATATGTTTGTAAAATAGTAATTTAGCGGTTTTGTGTTTTGTGTACCTTTTCTGGGCTAACGCAGAAGTTTATCTGTGATACTTATGGATTTTACGTTTTGCGTGTTTGTAAATATTAGGAGCTTTGTGTGATGGTAAATATGAAATTACATATTTTTGAAACTTTATTTCGTTATTTAGTCTTATTATAAAAACGTTTCTTTAAACAAATCACATTTAAAAATTACAATCTTTTAAAAGCCACCAAATCACTGAAAGAATACAAACGAAATATTATCATAATGCCTAAAGACTTAAAATAGGAGGTGTATACACGTGAAAGACACCGTTTGTTAAACATTTGGAACTTCAGGAATTAGTCCGAGAGTATCGATTATGACGTATTACACGGGGGGCTGAGTAGCAGTAGAGGGTCCCCAAGGAGCCTGAGACGAATGAAGGATGCGACGCAGTTTCGCTATGGTAGCAATGTTAATTATCTTCCCGCTTAGACTTGCCTAATCGTCTTAATGACCCTTAATGAGTTTTTCTTTTGTCTCCTGCACGTGGCCTTGCAAACGAATTTGAATATTCTAATATCGATCCCTAGTAACCATGATGAATCTCAGTTATATATCAAAGTAATAATTCGCTTAACCTTTATATTTCGACATTTAAAATCGTTCTTACGGCTTCTCGAAGTGATTCCACATTTTATCTTCCTACAGTTTCCTCACTTATGTATTAAAAACGAGCAAGTTCAATCTACACGTTTATTTCGGATTAACTCGATTATGTCCTCATAACACATACAACATTAGTTCAAATTTCTTTTGTTCGTAACGTTTCCATATTTTTCAACAAGGTACTCCTCGTAAGCCGGTCTCTTTAGTTTCGTAATTTCAGAACCTGTCCTAATGACTTTCTCGCCTGAACTTGCCCATGCATTAATACCTCTTCAGGCCCCTTATTATCCCCCCAAAACTCATGATCACCCCTAAAATGAATTAAATATTCTACTTATATGCAAATCCTGTTATGTTTTGGTCATTAGTAACTTTAACGAGTTTTCTCTTTTGTCTCCTGCACGTGCACTGAGCATAAATACGCAAATATCAGCCGTAGCAACATTAACAAGATGCTTGACGACGTTAATAAAATAGCTGAGTCAGCCGTTTAACCCTTGACAGTTTATATTCTGGCAAATCCCTCTGAAGAAAATGATTCAATGTCTTTCGAACAGCTTGCCGAACGGTTCTAACTAATATAATATTCATGTTGCTATTAATTCAAGTCGATACTCCAGCCGTCCCACAGCCAAATAATATTTCGTTTATATATTGACACTTAAAAACGTTCTTATAGCTTTTGAATTGACTCCTCATTCTATCTTCTTATGATTTCTTCACTTATAAACAAGGGTTTAGCTAGCAATGATTCTAGGGTGATTGAATATTTAGGTTCTAAACCTAATATAATATTCATGTATGCTATTAATCTGAGTCTATACGAGCTCTGCCAATTCAGACACTTAGGCTGCTCAAAACTCTCTATACTCATCGAGACAAGGTTTCAGATAAAAAAATATAAAGTGCCTCTATCAATTTCTCTTTAGTTGCTTGTAAAGAACGTCTATTTTGTTAAAGTTTATCGTACGCATGCTCTGTACGTATACGTGTCCCACAAGTGTCGACTGTCAGTAGGGTAAAGTGTTTAAATGAAAAGGTGATTACTATTACTTATAAGGATATAAGCCGAGTACCTTTTACGTAACTTCGGAAATCAGGCGGAGAGCTATCGGTTATGACGGGGGGGTTAAGTAACATCTAGGGTTAGGGGGAAAAGTTAGGGTTACTACGTCCCAAAGGAGTCTGAGAATGAATAAATAATAAGTCGGTATGACGTAGTGAAAACCGGAGGGTTGAGTGACAGTTGGGGTTGGGGGAAAAAGTTAGGGTTAAAGTGGTCCTAAAGGAGTCTGAGAATGAATAAATAATAAGTCGGTATGACGTAGTGAAAACCGGGGGGTTAAGTGACAGCTAGGGTTAGGGGGGAAGTTAGGGATAGGAGGTCCTATAGGAGCATGAGACATAATGACGTAACGAGATTAGGGTTAGAGGGTCGCAAAGGAGCATGAGAATGAATAAATAATAAGCTGAATATTTAATGAGGCGGCATCCCTTTGGTCCCTATATGGGGGGGTATCACTACTGATGCCATCCAGTGGTCGACACTCCTGTTTGATTGTTTTGTATTTTGGTATTTTGGTTGACTCTCCGACACCTCGTGGAAAATACTGGTTTATTATCCGTAATCAGGAGTGCTTTTTCCCATTCCAGTTTGGCAATTTTGAATTTTTCTGTTTGGGCATTTTAAGTTAGCTAGGATTAAACATAAACCAATTAAACCTAAAATATAAAACCTTAACGCGGATTTAACTAGGATTAAACGGCTAGCTAGCTATAGGATTAAAATGAAACAAAACCTCAGTCTAGTAAATGCCTAAATAAAAACATTCCTGGCTGCCAAGCACGTGTGGGAGCAATCATTCTTGATTACAGGTAATAACATCAATGTTTCTCACGAAGAATCAAAGAACCGATTAAGGTATCTGAATATATAACGGATGAACAAAAGTGTCGACCACCGAATGACACCTGGTCATATTTATTTCCAAAACCTGCAAAAACGCATGGATTCTTAAAAATTAAAATGTACGACAAAAGCAATTAATGTCATTTCTCTTAGAAATTTGACAAACGAAGATTAATTTCATTTTAGCCACAATGGTGTTGTGTGTGTATACATGCAATGGAATGAATTTTCAACAAAAAAAAGTAGTTGTAGTGGTTATATGCATGAGCGAAAATCTCTATACAAGAAGAAAATAATTCAAAATTTGCCGTAAGACGGATGCCGAGGAAAATTTGAGTATTCAAGTGTATTGTACTGTTTAACAGTTTAAATCAATACTAATACAGGGTGTATATAGTTTCCTATGATCAGTTTTATACGTTAAAAGCAGGAAAGAAAGAAAAATGTTTTATTGATACACCTTGCATGAGTATACATATTTTTGTGGAGAACCCTTTACTACTATACATGGATTCGCACTTTGTAAAATTTTGAACACTATATCATGGCGAGAAATGGGGGACATAAGCGGGAGTAGCCTGCATTGATACCCGAGCCGCCGTTGCGCAATTAAACACGCAATTAAATACGCAATTAAATGACCATTTTCTAAGTAAAATATCGCTAAAATTCTCCAATTGTCGATTGATTCGAATTCTTAGTACCCTTTATGACATATTGTCGCTAAATTTGGTTCCTCATCATAGAAAACAACACGTTTTCAAAGTCCAAGCGTCGTCGCGTCGACAGTAATGCTTTGTTGCTTGCCTGGTCCGGCGCTTTAGTTACGTTTGGGATTCAAACTTCAAAACAAACCCCAGTCTTCTCAACACAGCTCTGCCTGTATAACCCTAGAAAGCCTGGGAACAAAAAGGAAAGGTTCCAATGTTTATTTGGAAGTGAAGATGGCGCGTAAGAAGATGGCGAAGCTCGAATATGGAGACATTTAGTCGTGGTTTCTGAACTGATTTTACGCAAAGTATCATATTTCTTTAGCCAAAATACATCGAATATTAGTGAAATCCATGACTGAAAACCGCAACGACGACAAATACAGGCTAGAAATGAAGAATATCATCGAAAAGACGGATCTTTATAGTAGCCGAATCAGATCGAAACTTGTATGGAAATAGTATACCTCTGTTTGATTTTCGATAACGTGAGCAGCAAGGTTGGTACAATTTGCGTATTCGCCATATTGGCTTATGTTAGACTTGTGCTCAAAATAGTATATCAAAAACCGCAACGGATTTAATATCTGTGGCATATCGCTGATGATATTTATATCGCCGATGTGTTGCACTATACGATTCAGATGGAAACATTTGAAATAATCTACTATTGACACTGCTACGACGATTGTTTTACTCATCCTCTATGTAAGTCCTATTAATCTTGCAGAACTTTTATAGTCAAAATTTTTGTAAGTGGGCATGCATTACGCGCATGCGTGACCATTATTTCTCGCCATGATATTCTCTGGAATTTGTGGTTTTGTGTCGGATACCAAGCGGATTTATCTGGTCATTGGAAATATGGGTGATGTACATGGTGGATGTCACATTTGGACAGCTTAATGGAAACCCAAACTGGGTTATGAAAACGAGGTTAGAATCCTGGTGGCGAAAGTACAGTAGTTGAAACTTATATACAGTATTGTAGATAGAGCAGAATATAGACAGATTAGATAAGAAAAGCTATACCAAATCAGCAGCTTGGTGAAACATTGCCTGTGCCCCAGACCATGCAACAATTGAGACGTGCGTGTGTGGTCCTGGGAAACTGGGTTAAAACTGAACCAGCCATCTGTAGTTGGTATAGGATTTCTTGGCCAACTAGTTTTCTGGGTACAAATTGTACCTTTCCATGGTGGACAACAGTTATGGTGGACTTTCATCTTGTCATGGTGGATAGCAGGTATTATTGGATACCTAAAGTATTTAATTAAATTAAGTTTAGTCTAGACGTATTTGCATCGTAGCATTTGGATACAATGATACTACTTATTGTACTGTCAACAGTTTAAATCAATAAGTACTTAATTGTTAATTTCCAACTTTTTTGAAAATGCTACTACTATCAGATATTGTACTGTCAGATATTGTACTGTCAGATATTGTACTGGCAGCTGTTTAAATCAATATCAATTATTAATTTTTGAGTGCATGCAAATATTTATTGTACTGCATATCAGTTTAAATCAATAAATATTCAATTTCAAACTTTATGCGAAATTTATACTGTTGAGAATTGAGTTTTACATGTATTGTACTGTCAGCATGCAGTTTAAATCAATACAATTATTTTTGGTAATCTCCGAATTTGAAGATTTTTTTAGTAGCATAACCATTTTCAAACAACTGCGTGAACGTTTATAGTTATGTAAAAATTATATGCACGAATAAAGGTATATATAGTAAAGTGTTTTTTTTAGCTTCCATGCATGGACTCTCGTCACCATTTGGATCCCAGGTGTGTACCTTTTATAAGTTGTTTTTAGGTAGCAGTTCAGTCTACAGTATTATAGACAGATTAGTGTTAGTATTTACTGCATGGTATATTGAGTCGGCCAGCTTAACAAGTTACTGAGGGAAGTGGGATTCATTTCCTAATAGGTCCTTGGAAAGATTTGGCACCCTCTTGTAATTGCATGGTATGCCACCAGGATTGGTAAATGGAGCAAATTTATGAATTCCACCACAGAAGGAGTTTATAAACAGTTTGGTTTCATTATAATGGTGGCATTGATGAGTTTGGCCCATACATGCACTATAACTGTAATCTTAAATAGTAAAATGATGGGTATACAGTTTGTCTACCCATTCAATAAAACGTTAAAATTTTGTACCAAAGACTTGTTTTAGCTTCGTAAATTTAATATGTAAAATATGTGGATGGTCCGGAAATTGTAAAAATGCGCTACATGAAATACAAATATAGTGCATGTGCAATACGAATATTGTACAGCACTCCAGATTTGGGAAATAGGGACTTTAAGATTCAGACAACGGACTACGGCTACGGTAGAAAGTTTAACAGTGGTAATAAATGGTGGTATTATCGCACGGACTCGCCTTGTTCTTAAATTCTCGAAGAGATACACTTGTTCAATCTATGCCAGTCGCGAGGGCAAGGTTAAGCTTTTCCAAGGCTTCTGTAGTATTCATGTTCCGCGTTGTCTTTACAACGTCAAAATGCTTTTTCTACGTTGTCAACAGTCACGACGGCATGCAAATTACTTTTGGGACCTTCATTTGCAAAAGCTCTTTGTATATGACATAAAATTCTATTGTTCAAACACGTTGCCGTAGTCGTTGTGTTTTCTTAAATACGGATATTGTACAGCACTCCAGATTTGGGAAATTTAAAAACTATAGACTATAGTATATAGCTGCACTAATTGCGTTCTAGAATAAAAAAATATTCGGCTCTCCGGTCAGCTTGCCCTCCGCGACTATATTCACTCCGGTTGGTATTCATTCTCCAGTTGAAAATAATTGCGCAATATACTCCATGGCTTGAAGTTTTCCCCCTTAATTTCTCACTTAATATTTTCCTTTTTCATTGCACTTGTAAATAGGTAATTGTAATAAATAAAAAACTCAATAAATGGTGTTTGTTTCTTTGTGCTTCACAAGCATCCAGCCTTTGTCATTATATATATGAATAGTGAATTGGCGTTGTTCATTATTCATATTCGTAAACACATGCATATTGTGGGAATCTAATCATGCATTTGCTTTGCAGGTTTCTTGTTCACTAAATAGTTAAGTTGAATGTATGTAGTTAGAAAAATTAAATAAAATTTTTTTGTCCTTGTTTCGTTCTTCCATGTTTTAGTGTTGGATAAAATGCACCTGCACTTCATAACAATAATATAAAACAAATTTGTGTTCTCAAAGTAAGTCTAGCTATCTCGAACAACATGCACTTTTTTGCAAACACAGTCCTAATTGTCAAGTCCAGTCAGGGGACACTACAACACCTTGGCCTGACCCAGGTTTCCTTAGGAATTGAGGTTTTTCCTGGCCTCCCTGATGTTGTAGATTTTGTTGCAGCACAGATTGTTGAAAATTTTCAATAAAGCCAAAATACATCGTACACCAGAGTCGATAAACGAAGTATCCAAAAAAACCCCAACAATTGAATGACCGATGTCTCTCAACCTTTCTATATGGTACAGAGGTACCAAGCATACCAAAAGAAATATTCAAACGATGACAGCTGTGTTTTCAATCTTTCTCATGTGGTACAAAACATAGTACTAAAACAAAAACATGTCCATACAGTAACCGCTGTATTTTCGACTATTCTATATGGTAGAGATAACACACATACCAAAACAAAAAAACATACAATGACAGCTGTGTTTTCAACCTTTCTATATGGTACAGAGGTACCAATCATACCAAAACAAACAATAACCATACAATGACAGCTGTGTTTTCAACCTTTCTATATGGTACAGAGGTACCAATCATACCAAAACAAACCATAACCATACAATGACAGCTGTTTTCAACCTTTCTATATGGTACAGAGGTACCAAACATTAACCAAAACAAAAAATATTCATACATGGATGGACAGTTGCGTTTTCGACTATATTTTATGATACAGAGGTACCAAACATACCAAAACAAATATCCGTACAATAACAGCTGTGTAAAGAAGTATCAAACCTACCAAAACAAATATCCGTACCAAAAAAGAAAAATATTCGTACAATAACAGCTGTGTACACAGGTTTTCGACCATTCTGTATATACAGTAGGGTACACAGATACCAAAACAAAGAATAACCATACAATAAAAGCTGTGTTTGAAACCTTTCTATATGGTAAAAAGGTATCAAACATACCAAAACAAAAAATATTCATACATGGATGGACAGTTGCGTTTTCGACTATATTCTATATGACAGAGGTACCAAACATACCAAAACAAATATCCGTACCAAAAAAGAAAAATATTCGTACAATAACAGCTGTGTTTTCGACCTTTCTGTATATACAGTATGGTACACAGGTACCAAAACAAAAAATAACCATACAATACAAGCTGTGTTTTCAACCTTTCTATATGGTACAGAGGTACCAAACACTACCAAAACAAAAAAAATATTCATACATGGACAGTTACGTTTTTGACTATATTCTATATGATACAGAGGTACCAAACATACCAAAACAAATATCCGTACAATAACAGGTGTGTAAAGAAGTATCAAACCTACCAAAAAAGAAAATATTCATACGATGACAGCCGTGTTTTCGACCTTTCTGTAAATACAGTATGGTACAAAGGTACCAAAAACAGAAAAATATTCATACAATGACAGCTGTGTTTTTAAACTTTCCATATGGTACAGAAGTACCAAACATATCAAACAAATATCCGTACAATAACAGCTGTGCATGTTTTCGACCTTTCTATATGGTACATAGCTACCAAACATTAACCAAAACAAAAAATAACAAATACAACGATATCTATGTTTTCGACTTTTCTATGGTATAGAAGTACCAAACATACCAAAACAAATTCATACAATAACAGCGTGTTTTCAACCTTCATAAGGTACACAAGTATCAAACATACTAAAACATATCCGTACAAGGACAGCTGTGTCTACGACCATTCTATATGGGACAAGTACCATGCATCATACCAAAACAAGAAATGACCATACAATGACAGCTGTGTTTCAAACTTTCTATATGGTACAGAAGTACCAAACATACCAAAACAAAAAAAAGTGTGTCCAGCCGGTGTGGGAAGCAAGTTGATTTCTCTCTGGGTTGAACTCCCAGTCCACACTTTACAATAATATTGGGTTTATAAAAAGAATGGATGAGTATTCTGTAATTTCTCGTAAAGTTGTCAAGAAAAAGACACCTGTATTGGTATTTGAAACATTTTGGTATATTTAATAAGACGTACGCCTGTATTCTAAAAACTCACTTAGGCCTGGTTTTCACTAGCGACGTACGCAAGCGCAGTAAACACTTCATGGTAGATGAACACCTTTGAATTGGCCATTTCCCAAAAGAAATGAAGACTGGTGACGGGTTAGGAACGCTAGGGTTCTTGGGATCGTTTGGAGGGACAGTTCCATCATAGATAATGGAAGGGGAACTGGATAGGAAACTTACGAAACCGGAAACGATGTTTGCACAACTTGCTATGGTAATTATACACTTATAAGCAGCTAATGCACTAACGAGTGATCCCACATGGCCAGGATCAACCATTGCTGAAATTAAACAATAGTGTAATATAACTTAAGTCAGTAGTGTCTGATTTTAGCCATGTGGGACCACCCGTTAGGTGCATTAGCCCCTTATAAGTGTATAATTACCATAGCAAGTTGTTCAAACATCGTTTCCGGTTTCGTAAGTTTCCTATCCAGTTCCCCTTCCATTATCTATGATTCCATTGAACACCGCTGCCAAACGTTTTGCGCGTGTGCGACGTCCGAGCTCGTCCTCGGAAAAAGAGCGGGAAAACACGGAAATATTTGGACTGGTCCGAGAGTCCGACACAAAAGTTAAAATTATAAGCATACCACCAAAAAGATAAGGTAGGTAATTTGTGCATGGCTTCCTTGTCAATATTGTAACATATTCTGAATTTACCCCTTCGTAATTTTCTTTACCCTTTTTTTAAAACACAAATGAATAGTCGAGCCTTACTTAGTCTTCCCTGTCTGGTTGTTGTCGCCACGGCTAGTTCCCACTTCTCTTGCAATGTTTACTCTAGCGAATTCACGCATGCGCAAACGTTTGGCAGCGGTGTTGTTCCATTGTGCTTACGCTACTAAGCATGAAATCTGTCCCTCCAGACAATCCGAAGTACCCTAGCGTTCGTAACCCGTCACCAGTCTTCAATTCTTTTGGGAAATGGTCAATTTGGGGAAAACAAAGTGTTAAATCATAGTCAATATAGCCCACATGGTTAAATTGACCTTGAAGTGCATACTGCGCTTGCGTACGTCGTTACGTGCTAGTGAAAACCAGGCTTTACACTCGATGAGTGGCCCCTCACACTCAATAACTGCAACTCAACACTCAACGAGTCTCCACTCACCCTCACCGAGTATGAGACTTCACTCACTCACCTCACTCAATTCATCCAATTCACTCACTTAATTCACTCACTCACCTCACCTCGCTCACCTCGCTCAACTCACTCACTCACTCACTCACTCACTCACTCACTCACTCACTCACTCACTCACTCACTCACTCACTCACTCACTCACTCACTCACTCACTCACTCACTCACTCACTCACTCACTCACTCACTCACTCACTCACTCACTCACTCACTCACTCACTCACTCACTCACTCACTCACTCACTCACTCACCATGTGTGAGTGAGCTTTTAGAATACAGGCGGTAAAGATCTAAGACACTTTGATCTCATTTGAACATGATATAGAAGTTAGGTAGAGGCACGAGGCGATAGCCGAGAAACTTTTAGCACTATTCTTCACAAAAATATACAATGGTTTCATATCGGTAATGAGAGTAGGATAGATAAAATGTAACTGGTAGTGGCTGTCAGAAATTAGGCCAGAAAAGTGGAAAAAATGATGAAACAAGTACTAGCACGAGTTTTCTTTTATTAAACACTTCAGCAGAAAACTTAAAATTTCCCTTGCTATGAGTGATATGTTGACGTGTGTTTTTTTTTTTGTTTTTTTTATTTTTTTTATTTTTTTTTTTTTTTTTTTTTTAACAACTTTAATTAGGAATTCACAAGATACAAGACACTTACATATATACATACATACATACAACGCAGATAATTCCCAATAGGGCAAAACACGAACGGGACAGTAAATCCCATGCAAGGTGTCTGCCTGAGGCAAGGTGTCTGCCTGAGACAAGGTGTTGTATTGTATATACAATTAAAACACTTAATATTTAATAAAAACTTAGACCCCGTTTACACGATGCCGGTATAATTTGAACAAAATCATGCCGGTATGCAAATACAGCATAGAACATTTCATATTATTTTTGTGCCGGTATCGTGTAAACGCAAGGCCTAAACGGCATGATTTTGTTCCGTTTTCAAATTGTACCGGCGTCGTGTAAACGGGGTCTTAGATTGCATGAGTGAATGAAAGTTAAGTAGATAGATCGTTACTGGCACTACCAGTATAATAGTTACTCTAATTTACAAGAATATTAGTCAAAAATAATTCTTCTTTTATCCTTTGTGCAGACTACTTACTGTAGCTCAGTATTTGTGAGGTAATTTGGCATGAAATAAAATTAAAATGTTGGATAAAAATAGTTCTCTGGCTTAAAAATACAACATATTCATTCAATAGCTGAGTAGACTTCTCTGCCACCACTGTATAGTTGTACTATACATATGAAAGTTTTGTCAATGTAAATACCACTTCCCACAAAAGGAATTCACAGATTCCAATAATATGAACGACAAGTGATTAAACTACCAACTACGATTCAACTAACTTTTCTGACTTTGACTATAGCATAGTTGATAGAGGGAGATGGTTAGGAAACTTCATAAAATCCGTTGTTCTAGGTGTTTGTGTACCTTGTGCACGGTCACGGTTGAAAATTCTATTGTTTTACCTGTGCGAACTAAGGGGGCGATTACATGGACCGGGCTGGCCCGGTTAACCTGGCTAGCCCGCTTTATATATAAAACGCGTGTTGTTTTAACATTTCGATTACATGGCAAGCGGGCTAGCCCGCTTTGCCGGGATCCCGGTTGTCGCAACTGGGCTAGCCCGGTTAACCGGGATGAAAATGTCCATGTAATCGTTTTCATCCCGGCAAACCAGGCTGAAAAACTGTTGAACTCGCTTCGATACGCGTTCGTTTGCTTGACTGTGTGAATAAATAGTGCTGAAAGGAATTGAAATAGAACATCAACGTTGTTTGTGTGTTTCGTGATCAAAGCGAAGATTTAATAAATTAATTAGTCTTCGTGAAGACGTTTTCCTGATGATGGGCTTACAAAATAAATAATAGACTAATTAGTGTAAAACTGACGTAACTTCGCCCTTATTTACTTGATAATTGCGAATTTCGGCCTGAAATCATCCCGGCTTACCAGGCTAGCCTGCTCCATGTAATCGTTTCGTAAACTCATCCCGGTTAACCGGTCCAGCCCGGTCCATGTAATCGCCCCCTAAGACAGCAGTGTAAAAGAGATTGGGCACTACGTGTTCGTTTTGGCTTCTGGTTCGAGGTATTCCAGTAGTTATTACAAATAATGACATAGAAAGCGTTTGTGTTCAGTCGTTTGTCCATATCAAATGAGCTTTAAATAACCTTGTGCACGGTCAAACCCCGTGCAACCTCCAAGTGGGTTCTTTGTTCAATATATTTGAAGTTTGCCGGGTTGACGTTTGATGGTTTTCCTAACCATCTCCCTCTATCAAATAATGTATGACTATAGTTAATAGAACATACTTTCCCAACCATGTTTACGTTCTACTAACTATGGCTTTGACAAAATTCATGAATGTTTCTTAAAATTTAATTTTTACTTCAAAAACATGTATACAGTACTGTAAGTTACAACAATTGGCATACCAAAGCAGTACAATACTTTCATTAATATCAGAAAAACAGGAAATATGTTATAGTCAAACCGGATGTTCCCTTTCGTACGACTTTGCAATATTGATACGCAACATCGCAATTTTGATTGGTGGATTCAATCAGCAACTTGCAAACGCTTTATCACGATTCCTCGACGGGTTGCCCTAAAAATCGTTTTAAATGCCAAACTTTGGATAATGCGAAAATCTACATAAAGTTAGAGCCATTAACTTCAAGTATAACATCACATTTATGTGTTGTTCGATGTTTGAAACCGATATTTCAAGCAACCTATCGATCGATCGTGATAAAGCGTTTGCAAGTTGCTGATTGCATCCGCCAATCAAAATTGCAATGTTGCGTACCAATATTGCAAGGTACCCTGCGAGTCAGACAGAGCCCCTTTCCGACCTACGCAAGCTTCGGGGGAAAGTGGGCTCTGCCAACAAACTCGATCATCGCCCCAAGTTTGGGGCGAGTCAGGCAGGTTTTAAACTGGTCAAACAAGTTCTTGTTTACGAACACGCATAAGCAGAAAAATAGGAAGTGACGCGTTAGAGCCTGGGCCCAAAATAGTATCTTGGCAACCATTCACGCATGCTCAAAAAGAAATATCGAGTTTGTTGGCAGAGCCCACTTTCCCCCGAAGCTTGCGTAGGTCGGAAAGGGGCTCTGACTCGCAGAGTAATTGCAAGGTTGTACGCAAGAGAACACCCAGTTTGACGATAATTAATTTTCTTGTTTTATGCCCCTGATAAGTTATAAAGTATTACTTGATATACTAATTCTGGAAAGTTGTCAGCACAGTATACATATTTTTGTTAGAGATAATGCATGTTGATAACAGTATATAACATATACTGATATGTTTGCTTATCCTCTGTAAAAATTCTCTAATATTAATATTAATAATAGCAATCTAATAGTAATCTCTAATATAGTAATCACATTGTAATTAGTAATACATAAATTTGATTAGACAACTTATTATAAAGTTCATTCGGCTGCACTCATCTTAATGTATCAGCGACACTAATCCCATAGCTGTGATGCCAGCGATTAAACAAACAAGTTGTTTGAAAGATTCCCTGAAATAGAAATAAGTTGAAGTCAAGCAAATGAGTTACAACTTAAAAGAGGTTTTCTGTTAAAAATATCTCGCATACTGCACACCATGGACCAGTTGTTCAAAACTCAAAAGGTGATTAGCTTAATCCTACATGTATTTGTGGACCAAATCATGAAGATAGTGGCAAAGGAATTTATAGTTTTCTTTCACAAACAGCGTGCAAACGCGTTAAGTTTCTGTCCTGGGAAGTTTGAACTGAATGAATTAAGTAGCCAAAGAGAATATAATGTAATAAAACAGCAGATTAGATTCTAATCCAGGGTGGCACAGTGGTTAGTGCACGTGTTTTTCACTAGAGATGAGCCGATCACCAAAAAATACCAATCGGCCGATTCGATTAATCGGTGGCCGATCATGACACATAATCGGCCGATTAATCGGCCAAAGCCGATTATTTTCGCGTCAAAAATCACTTTAATTGCTGACGAATTCTCTCACATTCAAAGTACTTGTCTGTCGCTTGACTCCGCCAATTTTACCCGAGAATATAAACTATTATACTTTGTCTCGATTTACTGCGCTTACCAGTGATAGCCTTTAGTTTTGTCACGAAGTTTGTTCGTTTGAACAAGCATGTTATGATGTAATACGAAACATGTTGTCAAGGCGTTGTGTTAAATAATATTAAAATAGTAAATACAGAAGAAAGAACTCACGTGAAAGGTCGCGCTTCAGTAAAATACCTTACAAACTCGAATTATTGACGAAATATTACCATTTGCGTTCAAACTCGAAGCGCTAACTATTTCGCAGGTTTGTTTACTTTGAAAGGAATTTTGAAAAGCGACCACACTGTAAATTTAATTGATGTGTTTTCAGTTTACTCTCTCGGTGTGAACATTACGTTACAACGCCTTGACAAGATGTTTTGTATTACGTCATAACATGCTTGTTCAAACGAACAACGGCGCGATCCATATTCAACTGGAAAGCGCAGTAATGTCGCGCTAATTTATCACATTGTGTGTCGCTTCGTTAAGTTTTCAACTATGTGCCGTAATACGCAACTTTAGTACAATTTATTTTTCAATTAAGTTCGATAAGCATTTTTTATAATTCATTTAATTTTTACTGCTTTCCAGTCGAATATTTTACAGTTCCCACGCCCAATACAATCGATGAAGCCTGTCCCCACCTTAAAATCTGTGAAAAATGAAAATACAAAACAAACATGAAAAAGAGCCTGAAACATGCACTTTTGAATTTTGAAACTTAAACATTCGAGTCCAAACACTAACACGTGTACACTTGTCATTGAACGCCTTATCGCCATCTTGGCATCTATTTTTGTCAGTTGTTAATGTCGAATCACTCGAATGTCGAGTTCCGACAGCGAGAAAGGTGAGATTGAGATTTCACTGATTGCGTTAGGCGCACCCAAACTTTGAGAACAAGAAGACGACGCATATTTTCACGTATTTTTATCAGAAATATGAAAACTCGGTAATAATCGGCAATCGGCCGATTATGGATTAATAATCGGCCGATTACCGATTATTGAAAAACGGCCGATTATCGGCCGATTAATCGGCTTAACCGATTAATCGGCTCATCTCTATTTTTCACCTCTGTGAGCCGGGTTCGATACCTACACGGTTATCTGATTAAAAAAAAAATTCACCTTGGCCGCATGTGAGAAGAGTGCTTCCAGTTTGACTCTACAAAACACCACAAGTTTCCTCCGGGTACTCCGTAGTAACACTGGACCAATGAGGGTGGGCCCTTACTGGACCTTTGAGGATAACAGTTTAGATATAACTGATAGAGTTATTGAGTATAAATAAGTTTAGTTTAGGTTTAGTTTAGTTTAGAACAACTGGGCCACATGCATATTTTTAAGTAAGGCAAAAAAAAATGGCGACCAATGTTTATTAACCCATTGCTGCCTGAGCCGACCACAAACGGCCCCTTTAATATTTTACTCTGTCTAATGTCAGAATATTTTACTCTGTCTAACACCAATCTCGTTCCCAAAGCCCACGTTCCCCACCCGGGAAACGAGAGACTCTGGGATAATCCGTTTCAAATCACAGGATTCTTGTTATTCCGGTTGAGGTACGCATGCGTAATTATCCGAGCGGAATCTGGATAGTATTTTCTCCTTGTTTGAGTTTTCCCCAAACAAGTCAATGGGTTGCTGGAGAAGCTCGTATCGATCGCGGCAACGTCTTCACTGGAGTCTTGTCGTCCAAAATTTTGTTGATTTTGGTTTTATTAAATCTACTTCCGGTCACTTCAGACCAAGTCATGCTCACTATTCAGCTAATAACGTAACGATTTGAAACGGATCATAGTCTCTCGTTTCCCGGGTGGAGAATGTGTGCTCTGGGAACGAGATTGGTCTAACACCAGATGATTTTACTTGTCCAAGGGAGAAAACTCAGACAGCCTGGGCAGCAATGGGTTAATAAGTCTGACGCATGTGAGATGTGATGTGTAACAGCTTCATACCATGGTCTTTTTTCTTCCAGTAACTCAGGCACAATGGTAACCAGAGCAATGTAAATGAATCCACCAGAGGTAAAAGGAAGGACCCAACACGTAGAATCACCTATAGTAATGATAATGATACAAAAATATCTAAAGAGCTTGCTTCACAAAGTGAGATCAGTGTCTCTAATCTTGGTATAAAAGCATTCAAACTTCAAAGGGTCCTTGATTATATGAGGGCAACTCCCAAATATAAAGAGGGCAAAATTTTACGTGTGTTTAACAATGTAAATTACAGAAATCACTGTTTTACATTGGTATGTGTATAATACAGAGAAGTACATGGAACAGTACAGTGTTCAAAAAACATTGAACTGAACTTACCAGCTTCTGTAACAACGAGCCCAAACACAGCACCAAATAATCCACCAGTGGCAGTCATAATCTTGATAGTAAATAAAAGTCTTAATAGTTATACCTCACACTGTTACAATACCATACAGACATTTTGTGAGGGTGCACATTTTTAGATATCTTTATAAGTGTTTACAATATATGTAACTGTATTATTTGGCGTCATATATCTACTAAGGTCGCCATGACAGTGACTTCACTGAACATTCAAAGACATTTTTGAAAAATATGATATTACAATGCATTCTTGCCCAAATGGCCACCCATGCCTGCTCATTTGAGGTGCACATGCGCACCTTGAGTCATGGAGATGCGCATTTTGCCTGGCGCCTTGTTTGTTGTGACAGCAGCAATATATCATGCCTCAGTTTGGACATCTTATAGCGTCATGTCTAACAACGTACTGTAGCGTAACGTCTTGCAACGTGACGGAACATTTTATAGCTTACTGGTAGCGGAACGTGTTATAACACAGCGTAATATCTTATGTCATATCTTAAAATTGTAGCGGAACGTCTTATAATGCAGCGCAAAGTCATACAATGACGTAGCGCA
Source organism: Corallium rubrum (assembly GCA_964035015.1). NCBI lineage: Eukaryota > Metazoa > Cnidaria > Anthozoa > Scleralcyonacea > Coralliidae > Corallium > Corallium rubrum. Next base: position 11,351,875 of record OZ036007.1, read on the forward strand.
ATGTCCTACAATGTGGCGCAATGTCTTATGATGTGGCGCAACGTTTTATGATGTAGCGCAACGTCTTACAATGTAGCGCAATGTCTTATGATGTAGCGCAACGTCTTACAATGTAGCGCAATGTCTTATAACGGAGCGTAAAGTCATATAATGTAACGCAATGTCTTACGATGTAGCGCAACGTCTTACAATGTAGCCCAATGTCTATGATGTAGCGCAACGTCTTATAACGCAGCGTAAGGTCATATAATGTAGCGCAATGTCTTACAATGTAGTGTAACGTCTTATGATGTATCCTAAGACCTAACGTTGTAACGAAACGTCTTATGTACCTAGTGAAACATCTGGTTTTCATCTTGTCTTGACAAATAGTTTTGACAATGTACACATGACTTTAATATGGCAAGTGATGTCCCCATGCAAGGTCGGAGTAAAATCATCAGGCATTACAACATAAGATGCCACAGTAAACATGACTAGAATGGGTGGATTTTATGCTGGGTGGTTGCACAAGTCATTACTACAGGTACATACCAAAATAATTTAATTTATTTCTATGCAATGTACTTGTAAAAATTTCCAAATACCTGTCCACAAGCTGCATCCCACCGTCTGAATCCAGATTTTAATAAAATAGCAAAATCCCCAATCTATAATAAGGTTAAGGTGGCACAATACATGTGTAGTTAGAATATATGTTATCAGCTGATAAGTGTACTGTGGGTAGAATATCAACCCAAACCAACAGAATATAAAGGGAAAAAATTTCAAGGCTAATGTCAAATACTGTCAAGTTACCTCATGAGGAATTTCATGTAAAAGAATAGCAAATGTCGTTAAAAGTCCAACCTGAAATTAAACAACAAACATTTTGGTGATGATCCTTTAAATATCTTAAATATCAACCAACAGTTAATTTTCAAATCAATAGAATTTACTCAGTCAAGCCAAGTTCAAATGTAAAACTTTTCATGTGCTGAATCTAAACAAAGCATTTTTCTCATTTGTATTACAATTTGGCACATGAAAAGTTTGATGCTTGAACTAGGCCTCAGTGAATTGCCAGTTTTGTACATGTAGCATTAAATTCTTAGACTACATATTTTCAAACACACCTTAGTGCTAACAAGAAAACTGCCAGAGACTGCCAATCCATGAGTGAAATTATCAATACAATTAGCAAGAAGATTTAAATAACCAACAACCTAAAATACAATATTACAAATATACAGTATAGTCAGTTGTTAGTCCATTTTTGCCTTAGGATGCATGTCTGAGGGTTCTCCATTGGATGAGTAAGATCATCTGCTGTTTGTCAGAATAAACCAATCCCAAAGGGATCATTTTTGGCCAAGCAGAAATGGGTTAATATAAAAACATGTCACCTTGACATCTTCCTTTTCACCATCTGATTTGGAATGACTTTCCTTTATATGACACTCTTTGGTTTCTTCAGAACTTTCAGATTTTGTTTCTTTTACCCGTTTCCTCACATCTGAACATCCATTCTGAGTTGCATGACCATTAAGGACAGAAGTAGAACCATTACACACATGACCATTTTGCTCACAGTGGTCACTCTTAACCTATAATCCAGCAACACATAATTTTAATGGCTAACAGAATTCAACTTCCAACCATTCATACTGTAGCATACAATATGAACATCTTGAAAATCATTATCAGCAGACAATTTTATTTTCAAAGTCATTCAAATCTACAGTACCGTAATCTTATGTACTGTACAGTGCACAATTGCCCAGTAAACTGTTGAGTGTCCTCTCTTTGATAAGTAAAATTGTCTAGCATTTAACAGACTAAATAATAAAATGACTATTTTTGACTGAGAATACATCTTGGTTCTTTGAATTCCATTTTAATAAATGGGGAAAGCGGGTGTCGTTTTTGCATGTTCCCCATGCACAGTGTTTAGTAGTCACCATACTCGAGTTTCAATGTTGTTTGCCTGCACATTCCTAAGATTCTGCACGTGTTACCTCTGGCCATGCAAAACGCTGAACTTGTGGATTGTATTGTCTTATTTTAACATCTTGGGTTTGCAAGATCATTTATTTGAAGTCTGTTTTATACTGTTATTGTAGTGTAGTGACATGTACATAATGACATATACTTTATATCTTGAAACTGATTGACATGTGATTTTTATATGCACGTCACTTTTCCTGAGAATAGACCTTTCTGCATGAAGTATTGAAGTGCGTGGATAAGTGTGATGGGCTTAATACCCATAAATGTGTACCTTTTGTGAGTTCTCAGTAGCTTTTGTTTCATGGTTAGTTACTGCATTAGGTTCTTCCTTATCTCGTTCTTGAAAGACTTTTTCCAAAACCAAAAATGTTAAAAGTCCTCCAATTATCCACAAACCAATTTTTAAATTCTCATCATGGGCCATTTCTAAAGAGGAAATTCAGAGAATAATTATAATATAGAAAATCTATAAATAACAAATGAGCAAAAAATACATGAAGATGAAATTTCATGTAATGAAGACATCTTGCATTCTTTCTCAGGGTGTCACAAAGGTCATGATAATCTAGATACACCTAGTAGCACTTGAAATATTAGAAAAACTGGTAACAGCATGTTTATAGTGATCAGGTCAGACATTTTTCTCCAACTACTATATACAGTTTATAGCTCATTCAAAGTACTGTACTTTATTGTCAATGAATATTTCAAAGAAGGATCATATTTCAGTGATCTCACAGTGTCAATTTCAAAGGCTATAGAATGCAGACAGTCATGCCGTGGATCATCGGTTTTGGTAACACTGTACTGTATACCTCTTTCTTGAATGTCTGAAACAAAAGAATATTACCTTCTTGGACTGGTGCAAAAGCTTCTGGTAAAAGATGCAGAAAAACATCACCCAAAAGTCCACCAACAGCAAAACTTAACAATAGCTTCAGTCTGTCAGCTGAGACTACAGAAAATAAGTGGTGTACAAATACTGGTATTATTATCTACTGTAAGTAGCACATCTATTTATTACCAGTAGGCTAATTGTATTATATAGATGCGAGTGTTTTACTAGAGAATATGCAGCGTTGTATTTTCCATATCCTCACTACTGAAGATATCAATGATGTCATTCAGAATTTTACCTCTTTTTACATTGAATCCAGGGGTGTAGGAAGCAGGGGGGCCGGGGGCCAAATTTTATAAAGGGGGGCCAGAATAGCTTTCGTCCCCCCCAAAAATAATTGAATTTAAAAAAATTGCATTATAAGTGTGACTTTGATTGTGCTGATCGGCCAATTAATAATAATAATCCATCCTGACTCACGGATAGCAATAGACTCACAAATTATAGTGAAAGAATTAATGAAAGGGCCTAACGAAAGACATAGAGGAGACTCTGAAAATGCCATTTCCAACGATCTAGAGACTCCAAATTTTCACCGCTCGGCGCCAACCATGCTCGCGCCTCGTGGGAGTGGGCCCCCCTAAGTTTATCAAGCTTCCTACACCCCTGATTGAATCTATACAATAAAAAGAAAATTACACGCTCACTTGAAGATATGAATTTTATCTTCTCGTGGTAAAAACGATATTTTACTCATTCGCTACACTCATTTGTAAAATATTGTTTTCACCACTCGAAGATAAAATCCATATCTTCGCACCACCGTGTAATATCCTCTATGTATTAAACTGCGAGGCTCTCCCTTTGAAAATTAGTAACACAGTCTAGAATTGGCAGCTGGGTAAAATAATAAAAGGACCTTAGATAAAGGATAGATAGGCAGATGTGCCTGTTGATCAAATGATATCCGAGGGTTTTCCCTTAGACAAGTAAAATCATCTGGCATTAAAACAGATAAAAATATATAATTTATGTAAAAGAGTAATTTTTGGCCACCTCGGCACTACATGTATCAGTGGGTTAAAAATCATATTATGCCATATGCCTTTAACCCTTTGATCCCTGGATACGGATTTTTCCGTATTACATAATTGACCCGATCTGCCTGGATACGGATTTTTCCGTATTTTTCAGTTGCTATGGTTTAGCCAATCATAGCTCAGCAGGCTTACCATATAAGGTAAAACAGATTGCACCATCAGAAAGAGTGTGAAATTTTACGTAGACTTTGTGAACATTCCTGAGAACGTAATGCGAAGAATTGATCATTACACTCGCTTGAAAGTTACATAAATCGCATGTCGACGTGTATTAACATATTTTGCGTGAAACATGGATATGTTCAAAGAGATTTCTATATAGTGATTCGGATGGTGAAGAAGACTTCTACGGGTTTGAAGTTGAAGACATCGAACACGACAACAACGAAGATGGCGTTGTGCGTTGGTGAACGTGATGATGATAAAGAAATACGGCAGAAGCTCTTGAATGGTTTAGGGAAGGAAGCCATTTCGGTTTGCCAGCTTTCTCCATCCTTTGGCCCTCTAAAATTACTGAACACTACGATTGGCATTGGGAATTTTCCTATTATTCTTTAGTCTTGAGCTGTTCAAACATTGTAGAGCAAACTAATCTTTACGCTGTTGCAAGAAAATGCCGTGAAAGAAGAAGGAAGCGTGAAGGAAAGTGGCCTCGTGAATTGCGTTTTGGTTGTGGGCGATGTAACATTGTGTTGTGTAAAGTTGACTGTTAGACAGCGTGGCATAGCCAACCTTCCGAAGATCATTAACTGTTTCAATTTTGTTATTCTTGAAACTTAGTTATCTGTGTTCAACTTTATCAAAATGTATTCTTATGTGTGTGCGTAGTTTTAATAGAAAATATGCATATTTAAACTTTAAATGATAATTGGCTAACCTTCAATGGTGCCAAATTTAAAATTTGAACTTCAATCTCCAGTTCAGATTCCCATAATCATGTCTGTAGTACACTGATGACCATGTTATGGTATGTAAATGATTCAAAATTTTATGATCTTCAACTTTTACTTGTAAACTAGGGGGTGAAATGCTGTAGTTTTTCTAGTATTGAATAAAAACTTTGGCCTTGTATAATATTTGTTGTTGGTAGCCAAATTAACTTGGGCAGGAGTTGCATTACAGGGGCAATTAAGTTGGGCCTGAAAGGGTTAAGAGAAATCATAAGAGAAACTGCTATGTTTCTGTATTATAGAGAACTTTATAGCAAACAGGCAAAGATGTTTCATTAGCATTTCAGTAAACATTACTTTGAGAAGTCTGGTTGGAATAACATTGAAAAAGTCTACCCAAACAGTAACAGGCTGACTATGATGTGGTTGTATCAGAAATATCAGATTCAATATACATGTATACATAACACAAATTTGTGTTTCCTAATGGCTAATGTGGTTAATTGTATGTCAAGTCCTTAAAGACAGATACATTTTACAATACTGTATATGTATTAATACAAGCAATAAAACAGTCTAGTTTGTCTTAATGCTCTTAATTCTGTAACTTTTCAAAACCATTATAATGGTGATATGACAAAAACTTTAAAACCTGCACTGTTTCACAAAACTGTATATGCTGTTCTTCAAACTTTCAAAAATAGTATCACCAATATCACATACTCCAAAAAATTTACATTAAAATAAATAATATGGTAATTGTTGTTGCCAAGGGACCTAAACTTAAAGAAAATATTCTTGGCTTCATGTTGTTGTAAAGCATTCGGGGTGGTGTAGTAGGATGCTTTAGAAAATGAGCAAAAACACTTATTATTAAAAAAATGTAAATAACAAAATGAGATTGCTGAAGGAACTTAACACATTATGACCTTTCATAGCAGGTCAGGGACATTTAGATTTCATTAAGACTGACATGACATATCAGACATGACATATCAAGTCAAGGGCTATAAACCTTTCAGTGTCAAATCAAATGACTATATCTTTTCATTATGCATTACCATAAACTTCTTGAGAAAAGCTCTCAGGCTTATATTTTTTCAAAGGTCTTTTTTGGGGCTTGTTTTTTATTTTTTTGGGAAGTTTATAGTTTAGCAGTGGTGGGATTATTTTGCAGTCTAAAATAGGACATAATGTATATATACAAATTGAAATATAGTAAGGTTTGATTACTGCTGAAATATTGAGTTTTGAGAAAAGACCCTTCATCAGAGGTCCATTAGAACTGAGGCTCAAAACATTAGAAACTACGTTCAATATTTTTTGCAGTACATGTACTCAAACTTTACTATATTTAGATTTGTATTTCATATATATATATATACAGTATACAGTATACAGTATTATTGTCACTGCACACATGGTGTAACAAAAAATACAAAACCAAAAGAAATTATAGTGAATTCTCCAGGCCTTGTATTTGTTGTTATGGCCAAATAAAAGAAACCCCTGATTTTTATCTCACTGCTCTTAATTCTTTGTTCAGATATCTTGATAAATCTTTCACATGCAAATAAAGCAATATTGCTCTTTATATTAAATATAATTAATATTAATTTAAAGACATCTGTGATCAACCTTCACCAATCATATGTTAACCTGTCATCTTACTCACATCATTAGAATAATTACAAAGGAACTTCCGAAAATACATGTACTTCAATATCAAAACTTTGCACCACGATCAATGAATTAATCTACGGGAAAGGATTGAAAAAACCCCAAATTTTTCTATCGCGTTTAATAAAACATCACAATATTATTTTGTACCACCAATCGCCCCAATATACATGTATTTCTTTCTAATCATTGATACCAAAATTAGAAAGTTTGTTATTCCTACACTGATATTTGCACTTCAGTCTGTTACTTTTTATAATTAAGGTTAGTTTTGCTACAAATCTTAGCTGCGCCTTTTTAGGAGAATTTAATAGTAATCCTAGTCTCCTAGACAACTTGCGATAAATATATTCTTTGTTTAAGTCAAAGACTATATGTAAAGTCTATAATATCATAAATTGTGCGTGTAATGTAGTGTTGTTGTTGACGAAAATCGATGGAGCTGAAACGGAAAAAAGCACAACACTTATTCGCAGGAAAATACGTCGGATACGGTCTTGACTAATAGGAAATAAATCACAAATATTAAACATGGATTAGCCCCTGTACGACACCTGATATACTGGGACACCTCGTGAACGAAATAGACTCGTATTTATAACTTCGTGACGTTAGTTATTCTGTTCGCTCTCTGTCTCTAGTAAACGCTTCTTGACTATGGACGGTTGAAGTTACATGATCACGATTATGGTTTTGGTGTAGATTAATAACGTAAATCCTTACAAAACAGTCGTAAAATGCGGCTGTAATCTAGCCCGTAGTGTTTAAGGCTGTCCATTTGTCTGTCACAGTCTATATGAAATAGACCCTCATATCAATGAAGGACTGTTTGCGCGATTAAAAAATCAAAGTCTATATAAAATACCTCCTTCCCTGAGTTTGTGGCCTGCTTCAACTGGAATCACCAACAGAGGGAATACCCCAGTGAGTCCGACCAGCAAAGTTGCGGGAATCGAGTAGAACCAAGGGGTAAATTTATTCGTAGACAAATCTGACATGTCTCCAATATCGGAATTCACATTGACACCATTCTTCGTTTTGCCTCGCGACACTGCACGGTGGATTTTGCCAGCGCCGTCGACGACTTGAAGGAAGAGTAGAAGAGAACAGATGACGGTCCATTTGAGGAAGGCCATCTGTCCGATCGCCGATAAATCGTGCAATGAATGCAGATAAATAAACTACATGGTCTTCTGTTTCTATAATGAAGAAATTCGATTCGAGTGGCACCTGCGCTCTAGGCAACCGAAAAGATATCCTCTGTTTTGGTTTCAGCAATGACGTATTTCCTGTAAACCAGGCCAACGCGAGATACGATAACGTCCAATATACATATACTCCCTCCCCCGACTTTATTGTGTAGTTTCCGCCGGTCTTTCGATTTTATCAATTTTTTATTGACAACTTATAGCTTTTCTTTGCGAAATCTCCGTTTCACACTTTTATTTGTTTTTAATACACAAAATTTTATCAAAAAGCGAGGGTGGGCTGTTTTTATTAACGCTTTAATATATTCACAAATCACAGGCCACAAAAATTAAAGTGCTAAATATAAATTTTATCAAACTAGAAAACGCTTTTATTAATTAATATCGGAAAACGTTATCGGAAAATATATTTCGGCGCGCAGTAATGTAAGGCCTGGGTACAAGTTTCAAACAACATGGCCGTCGTTTTATGCAGAAAATGTTTGAAAAGATTTCCTGCTTTTCACGTCACATCCACTTCTTCAATGTAAGTTCAATTGCAGTTTGGTGTAGCTTGTAATTTATTTATTTAATATAGTTTAGTTTAGTTTAGTTTAGTTTAGTTCATATTTCAAATTGTAGATGTGTTCAGGGTGACATACAGTATGGTAGTCATGACATTTATCATGTCAAATATAAAGTTATCGCAGTTTCCTTGGTGAGACTTGGTTTTCACGGGACATAGGGATTATTTGTGTATGAAAATGGTAATGCTAGTTCACATATATACAAACCCATTAGTCACCCCAATCCACCATAGAAAAAAAGATGGTGGCTGTATGTTTTACCATGATCCTTTGCAAGCGCAAATGATTTCTGTGAAGAGCAAAACATTGTTTGCCATGTCATATGTCAATGTGAGTTTAACAGATGACAGCTTTTTTCTCACTAATTTTAGTATTTTTACAGCTCTGTCTTATAATGATTTTTCTAGTTTTTGCCATACCAGAGATCATAAATAAAACTAGAGGGGGGTTTGGAGGAAAACTCCAGTCAAACGCAGTTAACCAATTGAAGGCTGCCATCTTGGATCAGTTGGGGAGTAAAATTGCAAACCCGGATGTAAAACTACTCGGTCCCAGTATTTTTCCTATTAACATGCGAGAGCTCTCAGATAGAAGGAAAAGTACTGGAAGAACCAACTAGTTTTACATCTGGATTTGCAATTTTGCCCCCCCCCTAACTGATCCAACATCGCAGCCTTCAAATGGTTACCTGATTTTGGCACTAATGTCCTCTCTAGTTTTATTTATAATCCCTATGGTTTTTGCTTGATGCAAAGGATTATGGTATATGTTGCAATAATTTTTTCTATAGTGGATTCTGGTGCAACACTCAAATAACAAGTGACTAAATAAGAAGATGCTACAATTTTTTACTTAACATTGATTGAAACTCTAATCCCGGCATAAAGTTAATCTCAAGTCAACAGGTGTCCCCCATATATACCCACATATAGAATTTGGTATACTATTACATGCCACACATTAAGCTTTCTTACACACACAAACCTGATTATACACTCACTAGTATCATAGGCGGCGGAAGATATATTTGTTAGGGGGGGGCTGACGTTCGAGTGTCAAAGTCGCGAGAAACCTCTAGGGGGGTCCGGGGGCATGCTCCCCTGGAAAATTAAAATCTTAAGTCTCTGAAATGGCATTTCTTGTGTTTTGGGGGAAGATTTTACAGAATCCTAAACATTATAAAACCCTACTGCCTACAACAATTTTTTCATTATTCTTCATTTTTTTTGGCCTTTCTTAATTCTTGGCTCAGACGAAAATGGCAATTCATTGTTCAAACTTTGAGAAACATTTCGATATGGTCATTCATAATACTTCTGGTCAGCAGTTTTCAAATGCTATTAATACCTGGAGTACTTCATGAAATGAGTTTTGAGCTATCACACGATCACGATTTTTCTTACAATTGTCACCCTGCAGTGATATGGAATTTTCAAAATGCTGTATATCGAAGATGTATAAATATTCAACGTATAATCACCCTTACCTTTGGCACATAGGTAGGGGGGCTCAGCCCCCCTTTTTTCCACTTTTAGCCCCCCCAGCCCCCCCGGTTCCACCACCTATAACTAGTATACAAACACTTAATGATTGCATGCCAGCACATCCAGCACGTACCTGTACAGTTTACACTAGGGCCTGGAGGCTGGGTTTTAAAGGTTCAGAGAAGCATGGGTGGTGTGTGCTGTTAGGCCACTGCCTCTCACCACTGTAGTTAAGCCCAGTTGGATGGGGTTAGTACTTGGATGGGTGACCATCTGGGCATAACCCTGTTCTTGAATTTGAATTTCATGTGAGTAGAGCTTAGTTGGTCTCTCCTGTGCTTCGAGGGTTTTTCACAGAGTTCTGTGGTTTTCCTCCCTCTGTAAAAATCAACACTTTGGTCTTAGCTTATGTCGTGCACTTTTAACATGATCAGCCTCTGGCTTGGGCGACCACATCCTGTGCTTTAACGTTAAATAAATCATTACTCATTACATTACTTGTACAGGCCTGATGAGAAGGGAGGTCAGCCTGATCATTAACCAGGGGTCCACAGTCATAAGGGGCCCAGTTTTTAATGAAACAAAGCAAAATAATATATTATCTGAACTATTGAATGATAAATTTAGTTATAATTAATAACCGAAGTTATAGTATTGATCATTACATTGCATTGGGTCCCTAATAGATTTGTCACTGTCATGGTGGTTTTTATATGCCTTAATTATTAGTGCCACTGAGCCCTTCATGACTTTTTTTTTGCAGTCATACCAGTAGGGCTGTCTATAAGCCTTCCTAAATGATTATACCACAGGTCCTCTTTATGGTTTAATAAAATAAGCTAGGCAAACATGACGGGGGTGTAGGTGGGCCCAGAAATATCTTTTGGCCAGGGGCCCAAAATTTCTCTCCGCGGCCCTGCACTTTTATCCTGACTTCCAGGGAATACATAATTTACATGGTGCATATTCCCATCATTGTCTGTGCAAATATGAATACTGAGCCAGCCAGCCTAGGTCTAGTGTTTTCAGTTTAAAATAATATAGCTCACTAGTGAATGACAAAGTTGACATTTTTTAGACTGAACTTTTTTGCCAGCCAGTCTGCCCAACCAAAGCTTGATACAGACAATCCTGGTATGTATTTTGACAGTATTTGCTGTACTGTACTGTACATGCGTAATAAATAATTGTAAATAAATGAATAAGCAAATAAATACTGTATATAAATAAATACATTACTAATCCAACAGAAACAGAATTGAATTTGTACTTGTAGCTATTTTATTGTGTATTATTAGGGCAGCCTGCTGAATGCTCTTCTAGGATAACAAGGTACATGTATTATTTAGTCAATAATAAGAAACTTCTTTGTATATACTGTACATAATCTGCTGTACATAATACAGTTGTTTGCACCTAAGTGGAAACACCACCCGTTAAAACATGTTCTAATGTCAATGTCAAACATTAAAAGTTTCCCTTGGAAACATAATTATTAAGTTTCCCTTCAATATGTACATGTTTGTGCCATCAGCCAATCACGACTTGCCAATCCCACAGTGCCAATTTCAGAACAGTTAACTTTTGTCAAACATGTTTTGAACATGTTTTGATGGGTAGTGTTTCCAATTAGGTGCAAATGACTGTACAACAATTATAAGATGAATACTTTTGCTGAAATTCACCAAATTTGCTGAAATTACTGCAGTCATTTTTAATTACCGGTAATGGTCTAGTATGTATTTAATTACCATGCAATCTCAATTGTTTAGGGATAAACTAGCAGTTCTAAATGCTCTGGCATCAACCATTCAACCAGTAAGTGTTCAATTAAACTTAATATTAATTTATTTGGTTGTGATACTGTTACTGTAATATTATCAGACAGATTGCTGACCAGAGTAAAATTATAAGGCTTGACTTTGTAAGGCTTTTTGAGTTCTGACTGTCTGATTAGAAAAACTTTATTATAAACTAGGTTCCTAATGCTCCAATCCATGGATTCTTTGAAGATCCTTTTTTGATGCCAAGAACTAGTACTCGAAAGGTACACAATATATAAACTATAATAAACTGAGTGTACAATTTTATTGGAAGGTATACATTGTATATTGTGTCCATTTTTGATACTGGTGATTAACAAGTTGTTTTTCTGTTTAGAATGAGCTTATTAAGGCAAAAGAGGAAGGCAAGAAAGCTGCAGAATACATTATAAATACCTACCCTGATTTGTTTCCTTTGAGAAAACCTGAACCAGTAAGTTCAATCAAATGTGAATTAATTGTTGAGGGAAGAGGACCAGCTGTATGCAAATTGTAATACGTATCTGTCATTCAGTACATATACTATACAGTAATATGATGATGATAAAGATAAGGAGTACAGGTTAAAGCTCAGGTTGGACTAAGGTCAGGTTAAAAAATGGATATAATTATTGTTTATAGTAATAAAAATAGGGCAACTTTGCCAAATAGTTGTTTGACATGTTCTCTATTTCACAGGAGTGGCCAAAGGAGTTGGCAATAAACATAAAAGGTGGCAATGAGAAAACTCTGCTTGGTATGAATTGTATTTTAAATAAATATAATAAATGGGCAAGATGTTGTTTAGTAACTGTTACATGTATCATGGGTTATGAATAAATGGTCATGACTCATCAGCTTATAATGGTGTACTTGTTCAAATTGTATCAGGTGACAGGTGTCACAAAATCTAAGTTAGGTACTGTACCTTGCCAGCTAGCCTGGAGGTGTAAAATTGATATGGGTTTTCAAATGTCCAATTCAATCAGGAATCTTAGGCCCTGTTTACATGGAGGTAGGGTGACCCTTCTAGAAGGGTTACCCTAGTAAAAGGGTTACCCTAGTTCATTGTCTTTCTGTATTTCATTTACATGAGTGCTAGGGTGACCCTGGGGGGAGGGTTACCCTATCAGCTTGTAGGGTAACCCTGGGGCAGGGCTATCTTTTTATTTATTTACATAAGCCATGTATTCATGTTTGCTAGGGTGACCCTGGCAGCCGGGTTATGTTTCAATGAGAAAAAAAAAAAGCATACCGGATAAAATGTCTTAATGATTTTGTGGCTGCCCGTCCTGTTCTTATACACCTTGTGAAGTCTATTGAAGATATCAAGCAAATGACGCCAACAATAACATGTAAACCGAAAATATAGTAAAATGGTCACACAGAAGTAATATGACCCTACTAGAAGAGTTAACCCTGCTACAAGGGTCACCCTACTCCATCTAAACAAGGGCTATCTTTTGACTCGCTTCAAAGGGTAACCCTTCTAGAAGGGTCACCTTACCTCCATGTAAACAGGGCCTTAATTTGAAGTCATCTATATTAGCAGACAGAGACCACGGGTGGATTCAGAATTTCTGAATGGAGATAGTATAATTATGCTAACACACCTTTGCCTCTGAGCCTCTGCAGAGGAGAGAGTATAATGCTACAACTGTTTGAGCTGCTTAGCACTGAGCAGCACTGAGTTAGGCTATTGAAGTGGCAGTGAGATTGATTGAAGACCTCTGGTTGCCATAGATTTCTGGATCTTTATGAGGACTTTGCACATTAGTTTGCAGTCAATGAGTAGGGCATTGATAGCATGCAGTTGTCACTGACTGGTGGCAGTGCTACAGAGAATTCAAGCCCTGAATTATTTTCTTTTTGAACAGACCTAATTACGGCTAAACAGACAAAGAAAGCAATTCATCTGTATGAGAAACTAATTTCAAAAGGTACAGGCCAGTCCTTGAATTTACTGTAAGGATAATTTGTACAGAACTATAACTTACTACTGTAATTATTGTACTGTTATATTACTGCAATGATTGTAGGTGAACCTGTTTCTTTGGACTGTGAAAATAGACTTCTTGAACTCACTGGTTACTACGGAATGCAGCAGTCTGGCACTCAAAATGAATTGGTAATTGAGGACATATTTGAGCTGTGTTATTTGGTTATTTTTGTCAAAACCATGTGTGACCCACATGCATGCACATCTGGTTCATTTGGATGAATAGAGGAGGGAGGGTGGAGAGAGGGGTGGATGGGTGGATGGATGGGTGGATGGAGGGAGGGATGGATGGGAGGATAGAAAAATGGATGGATGGATGGGTGGAGGGAGGGAAGGAGGGAGGGAGGGAGGGATGGATGGATGGATGATGGATGGATGGATGGGTGGCTGGATGGATGGATGGATGGATGGAGGGAGGGATGGATGGACAGATGGATGGATGGATGGATGGATGGATGCAGGGAGAGAGGGATGGATGGATGGATGGATGGATGGATGAGGGAGGGGTGGGATGGATGGATGGAGGGAGGGAGGGAGGGAGGGAGGGAAGGGAGGGAGGGAGGGAGGGAGGGAGGGAGGGAGGGAGGGAGGGAGGGAGGGAGGGAGGGAGGGAGGGAGGGAGGAAGGAAGAGAGGGAGGGATGGATGGGTGGAGGGAGGGATGGATGGATGCAGGGAGGAATGGATGGAGGGAGGGAGGGAGGGAGAGATGGAGGGGGGGGGGGGAGGGAGGGAGGGAAAGAAAGGAGGGAGGGAGGGAGGGAGGGAGGGAGGGAGGGAGGGATGCATGGATAGATTGATATAATTACCTGTATATGTACTTAATTTTTTGATTGATTTTCTAACCTGTTTAGACTGAAGATATATCTGACCATGAAATTAAAGGGAAACAAAAATGGAGGTGCAGCATTTATAATAAAATAATATTTAATACAGTAGTCAGTCATGGGGGACAGAGAAAGAATTGGTATGAGAAGGTGAAGACGGAAAACGTGAAATGAAATGTTTGGTTGCCTTTTGTAATAATATCATGTATAATTAATATTTCAGTGGTAAAAAATACTTTGTTGTATTTTTTATAGCTCTCATAATTTTGCACATAAGTTATTTCAAAAGATGTCTAGAAAGAACAGTAGAACTTATGAGGCTATGATACTCTCTTTGCTTAAGGTAATAAATATTATAACATAGATACTCGGTTTTAATGAATCAGTGAAATAAATATTGTTTTCCGTTGTTTTGTGTCTGATTCTCTGTTATAAAAGAAATGGTTCATGGTTTGGTGTGCTCCATTGAGTTATGGATGCACTTGGGAAGTTGGAGAGCACTCAAAAATCTGGAGTTGTTCTCGGCTACACCTCGACCAACTCTTACGCTTTTTTCATGCTCTCCGAACTTCCCGCGTGCATCCATAACTCGATGAAGCACGCCAAACCATGAACCATTTCTTAATTATGGCATTGTAGTTTTTTGTTTGTAAAACTGCAGTAGTTGAAAAATTATTTTACAAACTAATTGCAAACATGATAATTAGAGGTAATTGAAATTAGAATTAACAATGAGAGTGAATTAAGTATGGTATTTATGTAATATAGATCTTTATCATTATTAATTATTATTAATTTGGACTAGACACTATGTTTTGTCATAGTAATAATATTTCTCTTGATTTTAGTTTCATGACAATAAGCTTGTTGTAGAAATGTATGAAGAAATGAAAGAGAAAGCACTGAAAGGTACACTTGTTGCTCCATTTGTAGAGCGTAGAGTGTATAGCATGTACTGTACATACAGTTTACTGCATATAACGTAACGTAACATTTAACCAGATGGTCAGCATCATCAAAAGATGCTTTTCAGCTGAGGTCTGTACGGCCGTGAATTATGTTATTTATACCCTTGTCTCAGAGGTTTTCTCTCCCCTAATTTAATTATAGCGGTAAGACGAGAAGAGCTGCTCCTTTAACAGAGGGAGGAAACCCGGAGAACCCGGCGAAAAACCCTCGGAGCACAGGAGAGACCAACTAAACTCTATCTAAACCAGGCCCGCACAGAGACTAAAGTGGGCCCGGGGCAAAATAAAGAATTGGGCCCCCCCTTGCAAAAATTTCGCATGCCATTTTACGGATAAATCTATATATATAATATATAATATAATTAGGGGACCCCTCTCGAGCTGGGGGGCCCGAGCAAATTGCCCCAGTTGCCCTCCCCCCCTCTGGGCGGGCCTGACCTAAACTCTACTCACATGAGTCCCAAGCTCGAGAACGGGGGTTGTTCCCAGACAGTCACCCATCCAAGTACTAACCCCGTCTAACCAGGCTTAAGGCGGGGGTACACATGAATTTTGAGTTTTTTGGCTAATTTTTTTTTTTGTTTTATGTGAAGCTTTAAACCCTTAAGAAACATGGGGTAGATGTTTTATGGCCATATTATAATTTACAGCATGTTTTTAGGCTGTTTTATAAGCATTGGCAACTTGGTTGCTATGACAACCTGCTTGTTATGATGTTGTTTTCTTCTGTTTTCTTATTTGAAATGCCAATCAGACATTCACGATTTACATTTCTGACTACATGAAGTTCTCCATGATGGACACACGCTACTGAGCGCTGATGTGGAGCTATGTGGGCCCGTTTCAAAGCTTTCGAATCTCTCCATGCCAAAGACTCAGAATAATTTTATATTTCAAGAAGGAAAGTGTGCTTGCTTGTTGTATTTTTTGCTGCTATGGTTGGAGAAAAGCAGAGAAACGTATACAGGAGGAAGAGAAAAGGAAAGCCGTTTGCTGGAGTGCGATACACCAAAACTCCGATCGACATAACCGAGGATCATGATCATGATGAGGAAAGTGCGACCCAAGGTGAAGGGAAAGAGGGTTCGTTGAAAACTTCCGCTCTGAAACCAATTATTGGTGCATCCAGGAGAAAATTAAACCCACCAGACTCCAATAAAATACCCGATCAGGCCATAGAGTACGAAGGAAAAGGCTATCGTCTCATAGACATAGCCAAATTTACGGCTTCAATCTCAGAAGTACATGTTTGTGATGAAGGTAAGAAAGTTTGTGTTTTCTACACGTGTTCATCATGTTATGTTTACGTTTACTATAATTTAGAAATGCTTTTTATGACAACCATGAAGACATTTTACTTTAATATTTTAGTTGTATATACACTTGCATGTTCTTGTTTTAAACACTATTCCATTCTGATTGTAATATGGACTATATACTAGAGTATAACCATTGAACTATCAGTCTATCAACTATGCTATTTATTAATTCGTTTCCCCTAAATAATGACCTTTAATCAATTTTTAGGCAGCTTGAATATCCAGGAAAATATGTCAAAAAGACGAGGTTTGATGGCTTGCCTCTCGGCTAGTTGCTCTTCATGTGAAGAGGAATCTGGTTTGGAGACATCTTCATCCATAACAGCAAGAGGTAATTCTGCTGATGTAAACCGCCGTGCGGTGTACCACTCAATAGAGACTGGTGGTGGCTATGAAAGTCTGGTAACATTCTGCAGTATCATGAATATGCCTTGTATAAATAAGACAGCCTATTATCAACATTTAGAAACAATTGTAGATGCTCTCGAAGTAGAGGCAAAACAAGAAATGAAACAGGCTGCACAAAAGGTCAGAGAGGTAATTTTAAAAGAAAATGGTTGTGAAGATCAGGATTCTATTGTGGATGTTGCAGTCAGCTTTGATGGTACCTGGGCTAAAAGAGGCTTTACATCTCTTACTGGCGTTGTATTTGCCATATCCGTGGACACTGGGGAAGTTCTCGATTACCATGTCATTTCAAAATCATGTCAGCGGTGCACCTTAAAGAAGACACAGAGCAAGTCTGATGAAGAATTTGAAGAGTGGGAAATTGAACATGTCTTTTCTGGTGAATGTGACATAAATTTTAATGGTAGTTCCCCAGCTATGGAAGTGGAAGGTGCTAACATAATATGGAACAGGTCACTTGAACTACATAACATCAGATACAGGTGGATGGTATCTGACGGTGACAGCAAATCCTTCAGTGCCATTGAGGATACATATGATGGGATCAAAGTGGAGAAGCTAGATTGTGTTGGCCATGTCCAAAAAAGAATGGGTAAGCATCTCCTGAAATTAAAAGCTACAACAAAAGCCAAACTTGCTGATGGGAAGACAGTTGGAGGACGTGGCCGACTCACAGAAGCAAAAATTAAGCAAATTCAACGGTACTATGGCTTAGCGATACGGCAAAATACCCTGTCTACACCAAATCCAACTGACAAAGATGTTTCAGTTGCAGCTTACACAATGAAAAAGAACATAATAGCCCTTTTACACCACTCTATTCAATCCAAAGACCCTGTAAAGCAGCACCGTTTTTGTCCTCGTGGGGAACACTCTTGGTGCAAATGGCAGCAAGATCTTGCATTGGGAACAGCCATGTTCAAAGGAGACGACTGTTTGCCACATGTTTTTCTGGAGCTATTGCAACCCACATTTATGGCTCTTAGTGATACCAAGCTGCTGGAAAGATGTGTTCGAGGTAAAACGCAAAATAATAATGAGTGTATTAATTCATTGGTGTGGGCGCGGTGTCCTAAACATAAACATCATGGGATGAAGGTGGTACGATGTGCTGTTGCATCGGCAGTCTGCCACTTTCACAGTGGTGCAGCAAGTAGAGAGAGAGTCATGAAACGACTTCTTATACCAGCAGGTGAGTTCACGAGAAGATCATCACTTATGAAAGACAATAAACGTATCAGGAAGTCAGACCATCAAATGGGTGAAAAACAGAAAAGGAGGCGCCAAGCAGAGCAACTCAGAAAAACACACCGAGAAGAAGCACTGAGGGAAGCTGAAGGGGTTACCTATGAAGCAGGAGGCTTCAATTGAGGAGGCTTAAATTGCTGGGATAACTTTTCGTTTCGTGAATTACAATATAAACTATTTTTATTGACTTTGAATGTTGTTCGCTAATTTTAAAGTCGATTTTCTCAAACAATAGATTTCCGTGGTTGAGTAAGGATATCTCATAAAATATTTAATCAAATGAGCTGAAATTTGCTGTGCTGTTTCTCCCCTTGGTGTTTTGTATGATGAGCTCAACATTTTTTCATATCTTGTCTAGAAGTAATTTTATTGTAGTAAATATTTCCTGTAAAACATATGTGAAATTTGAAGTGCTGCTGCGGCCGATATTCACATCACACAAAAAAGTTGTGAGCTCATCATGGACAATGATGCCAATACTACCTAGAACTGCAATAACTTTAAAAATTTGGGCAATTTACAACCAGATAGCTTTACTCATTCACCCCTTGGTTTTGCACAGCATGTGTCCAACTTACTCGGCCGGTGTTGGGTTACAAACAACTTTTGGAAAAAATGATCATGATTTTCGGAATCTGTAAATAATAAGCTTTCATCCCATATATAGTTTTATACTGTTATTGTGAATATTGTAGATCTTACAGTGATTTGAAAATACAGCATATTTTCATGTGTACCCCCGCCTTAACTATTGGTGAGAGGCAGGGCCCTAACAGCACACGCCGTCCGTGCTCCCCTATACCACACACGATACTCACACACATGACATATCGGAGTTCATCCTTCACAGTACTTCATAAAATAACATGTATACTACGCGAGCCCTGATTGGTCAATTGCCGGAAAATTCCCGCCAAAACGATTTTTTGAAAATGTCGGACAGTATATCATGTTCACTTGTGATTATTTTATAAAAGAAATACCAAATGGTTTTTTCCGTGTTTGGAGACTTTTATCCAAACACTCGACTTTCGAAAAGCTAAAAACACTCGCCTACGGCTTGTGTTTTGTTACGCTTTTCTCCAGTCTCGCAATTTCTCGTATCCAAACACGGAAAACCATTTGGTATTTCTGTAATCAACAGTGAAATAAAAGTAGTGTGCTGCGTAGGCAGTGTTGAAATACAAATCGAAATATAGTAAGGTTTGAATACTGCTGAAATTATTGAACGTAGTTTCTAACGTTTCGAGCGAAGGCCCTTCGTCATAGAGAAACGTAAAGGAACGTTTCATTCTCTCAGTTCAGTTTTCTGATTCAAATTTCAGTATTTCACCTTGGCCGCATGTGAGAAGAGTGCTTCCAGTTTGACTCTACCAAACATCGCATGTTTCCTCTGGGTACTCCGGTTTCCTCCTGTAGTAACGCTGAACCTATAAGGGATGGCTCTTACTGGACTCCTAGGAAGAACAGTTTAAATATGACTGATATAGAGCTTTATAAAATAACATGTATACTACGCGAGCCCTGATTTGTCAATTGCCGTGTTTGGATCAGAGTATCCAAACACGGAAAATTCCCGCCAAAACGATTTTTTTAAAATGTCGGACAGTATATCATATTCACTTGTGATTATTTTATAAAAGAAATACCAAATGGTTTTTTCCGTGTTTGGAGACTCTTATCCAAACATTTGGGAAATTGCTCTACTTTCGAAAAGCTAAACTTACGCTTTACGCTTTTCTCCAGTCTCGCAATTTCCCGCGTGTTTGGATCAGAGTATCCAAACACGGAAAACCATTTGGTATTTCTTTAATCCAGTATAAAAATAAGATTAGTTTAAACTTTAAGATTCTAATTCTATCCCAGCATTGAGCACACTAAGTACAGGCAAATACGAAATACCAAATTTAACGAAGAACTTTTTTCACAGCATTTTCAAAAACTGTTGAAAATTAAATCTTTTGCAGGCAGCGTATTCTTCTACAATCAACTCGTAGACAACTCTGAGCATTTATGTTTGGATAATACAGATCCTTGGACATTTGCCCAGGTATGAGCTTTTTTATTTCTTGACCCTTAGCTAGAGTACCAGGGGGTTTGCTATACAGTATATTAAATGAAGGGTAAAGGACTGGGGGCTAATCATCCTTACTCGCAGCCATTGGCTGAATTGAGAAGGACGCAGGTCAACATTAGGGACCTTAAGATGCTAGGACGACGATGGCGGTTAAAAAGCAATTCAAATTTTAGCATTAAAAAGAAGTCACGGTGAACTGACTACAGTATTCAATACTTGAAGCTTGTTTTATAATTTTCAAAGTGTTAAAACCGTTGCAGTGTCTGTGTTAAGGCAATTTCAGACAACTGTT
Source organism: Corallium rubrum (assembly GCA_964035015.1). NCBI lineage: Eukaryota > Metazoa > Cnidaria > Anthozoa > Scleralcyonacea > Coralliidae > Corallium > Corallium rubrum. The sequence continues at coordinate 11,372,569 of OZ036007.1, forward strand.
CTCATCACCCCACGAGTCATCGTCGTCCTGAAGACATGAAAATGCTCTGAGTGGCGTTGTATACAGAGCGAGGACGGTGTTCAGATTACTCTTGGGACTAGAAATTATTCATTATCTTTGTTTTGCAAGAAGAATGCTTTTGTTTGAAGGACGTTGTCCTCGAAGTTGCCGTCGTAGATCTTAAGGTCCCTGCGCCCAGGCCGCAGCCGCCATACGACACAGTTCAGACCACGGATCACAGCTAAGATGTAGGTGTTGATTTTACGCAGGGAGGAAAACCGGAGTATCCGGCAAAAAACCCTCGAAGCACAGGAGAGATCAACTACAACTCTACTTACGTGAGTTCCGAGCTCGACAATGGGGTCATTCTCAAGCGGTCACCCACCCAAGTACCAACCCCGTCCAACCGGGCTTAACAGGGACCTTTAGCAAAGCTAGACAACGGGAACGTCAGTGACGACGTCCTTCATACCATGTAAAATCCAAAAAATGAATTCATGCATCGTCCTCGTTGTACATGTTACCTCAACGAAGCATCTTAACGTATACGCAGAACGACGCATTACAGTGCAAGTTGTTGGGTGAGTTTGACGTGAAGCATTATTAAAACCACCTTTCAAAGATTCCAAACAAAGCTGGAACGAAACGAGCAATCTGAATTACGACATTTAAAAGAAATCATACATCACTGACACCACAATTTAATGGGCCTGATGTATACCTTCAAAAAGCTTTCGAGCCTCTAAAAGATTCTGTCCGCTATATAGGTTAACGTCAAATTCACCCAACAGCTTTCAATGTGTTAAGGGTAGCTACGTCGTCCTAAATACGTGAAGATACATCAGTTGACGTTGTATGTACAACGAGGACGATGCAGGGATTACTCTTGGGACTTCAAATTGTTCATTGTCTTTGTATTAGATGTAAATTTCTTTTGTACGAAGGACGTTGTCACGACGGGTCCCTAAGTTTTGGTGAGAGGTAGCGCACTAACAGCACACGCCACATGTGCTACCCTAAAGTAAAGAAGAGTAAAATCGTCTGCCATTAGAGTGAAATACAGTATAACTATAGAGTAAGTGTTTGGTACTGAAATGGGCTTATATTTTGAAAGGCTTATTTTCAGGAGTTTACGTACGGTATTATAATAATAATAATAATAATAATAATAATAATAATAATAATAATAATAATAATAATAATAATAATAATAATAATAATAATAATAATAATAATAAAAATAAAAATAATAATAATAATAATAATAATAATAATAATAATAATAATAATAATAATAATAATAATAATAATAATAATAATAATACTCTTTATTTATGCTGCATAATGAATCAGCCGAAATTAAAATTTCATCTGGTATTAACTCATGTGCAGTTAATACACGTTTACAACTAGGACTTGGAACTCCCTTCCAGAACATTTACGACTAGAAAATTTGTCTACTACTAAATTTAGAAAATCACTACGGAACTATTATTCTACTGCCTTACGTTCCTGCTACTCTGCTGATGATCCACAAACTTGGAGAACTGTCTGCCTTAAATGTAACATAGGTAGAAGTCTCATTCAACCATTAACTTGCTGCTATTAATTACAATGACTGTCCTCCTATTTTTATTTCTTTATTTTTTCTGATCTGACCAAGGGCCCACTGTAATTGGCATTCAAGCTGTTGTGGTGTCCCAGCTTCTTTATTTTATAAGTTGTTTTGTTTATTGTTGTATTTTTGTAAGAAGCGAAGCTAAATAAATAAATAAATAAATAAATAAATAAATATTCTCACTATTTAACTATTATACAAGACACTATACATAAGAAAACACGTTACATTTATATACTACATATATGACTGGATTTATCCGAATCCAATATAAAATGATAGAGATCGTGTTTATAAGAGTTAAGAGAACTATGTTCTCGGATATGTCTTGGTAGACTGTTCCAGTCCCTGGCAGCAGAGTACTGAAAAGTACTTTGGCCAGCGGTTGTTTTTCCTTTGGGTAAATGTAATAATATACAATTATTGGATGAGGTTGAGCATGATATCAAAAATTATCAAGGCTGAGGTTTGTGTTATCTGCCGAAGCCGAAGGCTGAGGCAGATAACACAAACAGAGGCCTTGATAATTCTTGATATCATGCGATAACCGAATTCAATAATTGTTTTATTATACAATTATAAATGTAGAAGCCTTTAGAAAGTTTTTTACAAAGTTTATAGGTAAAAATAGTAAATATTCATACCATCTTCAGTTCGAGGTTCGCTAACTTTTTTCGCTTTCAGATACAATTTTCTCTTTCAAACGCTGCTTTAAACTCTAACAGCTGTATGTGTAGCTCGCTTGTTTTTTCTTGGTGGTTTTAGCGTCAACAAAACGTGCCAAATCTGCCGGATTAATCCGCTTCTGATCTTCACTCCTAAAGACGGCCACCATGTTTGTTTTGTTCAAACCGCTGGCCAGCGCGTCGTAGCTACAGATAATTTTTGATATTTTGTAGGTGGCAAGACATCAAGAATTATTATCTGTAGGTTGTTAGCCAATCACAGTTGAGATTGTATCAGTATTGTATAATAATTAACAATTATTCGCCGAAGGCGAGGTGAATATCGGTGTATCATAACCGAGACGAAGTCGAGGTTATTATTCACCGATATTCACTGTGCCTGAGGCGAATAATTGTTTTAGTATAAATACACATTTTCGTACTTTTAGGAAGAGCATTTTCTTTAAAATTGTTGATATATTTCCTTGTCTGTCGCATTGACAACTTTGGCTGGCGGCCATTTTGAATAAACGCTGTAGGTGATTATCGAGAATTAATCCGAAGTAGCTCGACCAATCAGCGCGCGTGATTTTCTATAATCACCTGTGTATTTATACTAAAGTGGAATCACGCAAACATTTATTATGAATATTGCTTCGTCTGGATAAATAATCCACTAACTTCTCTGGGCATTGCAAATTATAAACTATTTTAAAAATTAATATAAAACGAAGAAAACGTCTACGATTATACAATGATAAAAGGCCTAACTTATTACGCATAACCAAGCTAAGACAAGCTTTTGGTTTTCAGGAAATACTGCGGCACATGAATAGTGATCCTGTAGTGAAGCCTAATTTAGGTAAGGAATATTTTTTTTGAATGCAAATATTTCTCCATTCTTGTATATCCAACAACATTGACAACATTGAAAATGTTTCAATTACTCTTCAGGAACGTTCCACAGTTTATTGAATGTTTGTGCAGCTTATTCACCCGACTCGTATGAAGATGCTTTGAAAATCTTCAGAGATATGTACAGTCTTAAAATTGGTAAGAGTTTTGTTTCGATTGTTTCACCTCACTTCACTTAATTTACCTCATCTCACTCACCTTTCAAACCTCAAAACCTCACGTCACCACACCTTACAACATTTTACCACACTTTACCTCAACTCACCTCACCTCACCTCACCTCACCTCACCTCACCTCACCTCACCTCACCTCACCTCACCTCACCTCACCTCACCTCACCTCACCTCACCTCACTTCGCCTCACCTTGCTCACCTCGCCTCATTTCACCGCATCTTACTTTACCTTACCTTACATTACGTTATCTCGTGAACCTCTCACATCTCCTCTTGTACGTCACCTCACCTTACCTCGCGTCATCTCATGTCTTACGTCACGTCACGTCACGTCACCTCACTTCACTTCACTTCACTTCACTTCACTTCACTTCACTTCACTTCACTTCACTTCACTTCACTTCACTTCACTTCACTTCACTTCACTTCACTTCACTTCACTTCACTTCACTTCACTTCACTTCACTTCACTTCACTTCACTTCACTTCACCTTACCTCACTTCGCCTGACCTTGCTCACCTCTAACCTCACGTCACCACACCTTACCCCATTTTACCACGTTGAGTTGAGGTACCTCACCTCACTTCGCCTCACCTTGCTCACCTCGCCTCATCTCATCTCACCTCACCTCACCTCACCTCACCTCACCTCACCTCACCTCACCTCACCTCACCTCACCTCACCTCACCTCACCTCACCTCACCTCACCTCACCTCACCTCACCTCACCTCACCTCACCTCACCTCACCTCACCTCACCTTACCTTACCTTACCTTACCTTACCTCACATTACATTATCTCACCTCTCACATCTCCTCATGCACGTCACCTCACTTTACCTCGCGTCACCTCACCTCATCTCTTACGACACGTCACCTCATCAGCCCACCTCACTTCACCTTACCATACCTTCTATTTAGAACCTTCTCTTGGGTGTTATTCACATTTATTAGAAGCTGCTGAAAGAAACAGTAAGTCCGTAAAATATTATCCAAACTCCATTTGAGTTAATAATAATAATAATAATAGTTTGCGTCTGACTAGTTTTGGGTTCAATTCCCGTGTGTGGAGACTCGTGTTTAGAGTGGAGTGGAGTGGAGTGGAGTGGAGTGGAGTGGAGTGGAGTGGAGTGGAGTGGAGTAGAGTAGAGTAATCTTCTGTTCAGTGACAATTGCAACCGGTAATTTACAAAATTATTAATTTACAATATATAGAGAATAATACATGGATGCGCGGAAATATTAAATTTATTTCGAGTTTTGACCAGAATATCTCTCGAGTGAGCAAAGCGAACGAGTGAGATATCTTGGTCAACACGAGAAATAAATTTTATATTTCCGAGCATTCATGTATTGTTCTGTTTATTATAAAAAAAAATAGTCCTATTTCCCCACAAAAATAAAGCAGTAAACTCAAATAGATATTTGATTCTAGTCACTTGGTCTTGTGATGATTTTGTAGTAAAATCGAAATATCACCGTTTCAATTGTTGTCTTGTTTTTAGCTCATATTTTGAGTTTCAACATGTTTATTTTCGTTCTATGCTTTGTCTTGTATTTTTTTTTAAACTCTAATACGTTTCACGATAATCGACACATGATGAGATTATCATAAATAATCTCACATGTGAGATTATCGTTTGTATTAGTGGTGGAAATATCACTAAAACACTCTATTTTATATAATAAAATATATTTAATTTAAGTAAGCGACAGGAATTACAAACAATAATTTGTATTTGAATTTCTCTGAGTACTTACAGCTGTACTAGAGACTGAAAACTTTACAAACGTTGTTGCTCTGCCATGTTTATTATTTCCATAAAATTTCCATTGTTCTTTTAGAGAAAGGTCTTGCAGCACTGAACGACATTGTTGCTCATCTGAAGTCATTAAACCATCGATTTACCCCAGCAAGCATTGCTGACTGTAAGTACTGCACTGTGTTTACTCGGGCTATCTGTGGTAGACCGAGTCTAGGTTTCGGCTCGTTTTTGTTTTGTTTTTTTGGGGAGTCACGATTTTGCATTTTTGCACTTTTTCCTTCCGCTACTATTCATACTTCCGGTGACTTGTTAGCCGTGTGATGGAGTGAGGCTGTGGGGCATGTTGTAAGTTCAGTGGCGTAACACTCATTAGGTAGGGTTAGGGCGAGAACTAAGGGCCCCCGACAGTTGGGAGCCCCGAGGGGCCCCCAGCCCACCGCAGCCCCGCCCCCCCCACCAAAATCAGAATACGGTATTATAACGACTAAACATAAAAAAAATGCAGGTTAACATTTAACAGCAAGATTAAATTTATTGAGAGCGAAAAAAATTGGCTTCCATGACTCTTAGCTCAGCAAAAACAAGAGCCTGTTGGCTTCTTATTACATGAAGTTCTTTACCTTTCAATTGAAAAGTAAAAAGACTATATGAGTAATAAATCTTCTCTTCATCTAAAAACACATGTATCAAGTAATACAGCTTTCAAACCATGTCAGTCAAATCATGACAACAGGGGCCCCCACACCAAATATACGTAAGGGCCCCGTCTTCTCCCGTTACGCCACTGTGTAAGTTCTTTGCTCCTTTTGCTTTTGGAGTTGGACAAAAAGTTGAATAGCTTTGCCTTTTGATCAACGTGTTCTTGCACATTGTTGGTAGATTTCGAAATAGACGGACTGACTTTGCAGTTTAACGGTGATCAGATGTGACTGACAATTGTCTTTTATCGTAAATATGTTCGCCGATATGAAGTATGCACCACATGCAGCATCCGATCTGATCTTCCTTGGCCCATTCCCATCTTTGCTCGCGCGGTATAGAACCTCTCCGCACTTTTTCCAGTAGCGCGAGTGAACGCCTCGCCCAGGTGTCTTGTTATAGTTTAAGCCGATTCAGATCTCGTGCTCACTTCAGATTTTCGAACTCGTGTGTTTACATTCGTTATGTAAATTTATTATATGGCACGGATTACTAACGGTAAAATCACGCGCTGTGATTGGTTGCTGACGGGGCGGGACTTCTCCGTAATGTCCACGGGCATTATGATAACTACTTATTGACCGAGCATGAGGTCTGTACTAGTGAAATATCGGACCGATGTTTTTTTAGTACGGACCGAGACGAGCGCAGCGAGTTGAGGTCTGTGCAAAAAACAGAGGTCCGATATTTCACTAGTACAGACTGAACAAGCGAGGTCAATAAGTAGTTTATTATATGGCCATAAATGTTGTGAACGTTCTGTGAAAACTCGACCTATCTTTCTTGCGAACTAATCGAAAATGGCAGACATTTTCCCATTTTTAAAGTACTTTCCGTTGAGTTAGAATCCTGAACTTTCTACCCCAAATAGTATTTTTCAATTGCTTTTGTTTGACATATTGCTCAAGATCGTACGTTAAGTTGTTGAATAAAAAATCATCTGAAATTCTAATACTTGTGAGAAGTAAATGTTATATTATTACGAACTATGTTACGAACGTTTTGGACATTTTAAAAACGTTCACAAAACGTGGAAACTCGGACTATACATCAAATGAAAGCTTATAAAATTTCTAACAACATATCTGCACGATATATTTCAACAATGAGTAGTTCTGAAATTATATAATCCATCTTGTTGCCGATATACTGACATGACTGCCATTTTGTTTATAAAGTTAACTTACGGTCCCGAACGGCAGATCCCGCTCTGAGCGGGCGGATACGGGAAATATCCGACCGCTTATGAACCAATCAAATTACAGGATTTCCGTATTCGGACCTCTCAGCGCTGCTGCCATATAATAAAAATTGTTAATGCCCTACGATTGGAAACAAACAAAAATCCTAATAAGAAACTTTTATTGCCGAAAAACGGCGAACGATGAACATTATAAAAATAAATTCTAGTATCCAGACGAGAAAGAAACAGAAGAAAATAACGCTAGTTCGGTGTTTTGACGAAGTTAAAGGAAGCGAAGACCAAGAAATACAAGATTGATTTTGAAATAAAAATGCCATATAATAAACTACTTAATAACCTCGACCGTTCGTATTAACCTCGCTATCGCTCGGTCAATACAGCAAGACCTCGGTGTAATATTTTACCGTAAAGTCCTCACTCTCGGTTATTAAGTAGCTAATCTGAAATAGTTGTTTATTTTTTGTTGGTTTTAGATGATTTCTTCGTCGGCGCCATGTCAACGGTACGTTAATTTGAGCTACTGGTGCAGTACGTAATATCTAAACGCACTCTCGTAAAAATGACTCTGTTCCAGACTAAAAGAGTGATTTATATATTTGGGCATTTTAGTCGAGGAGGAGAAGCGAGAAAACGTCTACCGTAGCACTCCCACAACACAATAGTTTTGACTCCAGATTATAATAGGCTGATACCCGTAGAACATTGCTACGTCAGAACATTGCTAGGTCAGTCGTACTCACAAATTGTGGGGTCAGTGGCCTGCTACAAGGTGGGCGGTCCTTACATTGACAGACTTAAAGTCCACATGAAACGAAAATTAAGTTTATCTTATTTGAAAGAACACTTAAAATGATAGAGTAACATCTTTTGCAGTTTTTCGTTTCCTTGCTTCGTTCTTGAGATATTCAGTTTGTTTGAAATGTAAATTAAACAACTTGACGTCACATAATATATAATGAGTTATCAGAGAAGGTTACATATCTTTGCTATTATCAAACCGATAATCACTTGAAAATTTTATATGTTTGGCGTTGTGAGAGAAACACACGCACATACTTCCTTCGAATTGAGTTTGGTTTGATAATAGCAAAGCTAGATAAATAACCTTCTCTGATAACTCATTATGCACATGTGACGTCAGTTGCTTAATTTACATTTCAAACAAACTGAAATATCTCAACAACGAAGCAAGGAAACTAAAAACTGCAAAAAATGTTACTCTATCATTTTAAGTGTTCTTTCAAATAAGACAAACTTAATTTTCGTTTCATGTGCACTTTAAGTCTGTCAATGTAAGGACCACCCACCCCCTCTATGTAGTCAGTAGCGTATCCAGGGGGGAGCTGTGGGAGCCACGGCTCCCCCCTTTAAATATAAAACAACAGACATGTAACTACAAAACTGAAGCAATATGAATTATGTCGGGAAATAAATTGTAAACAGTGTATTCAATCTACTAAGTGTACATTTTGAGTATCTATGTGACGTTTGCAAGTTTTGAGTATTTTATATGACATTTTTTAACCTTTAGAGTCCGTAAAATTTTCCTCCAAAAGCCAGGAAATGGCATTTCAGCGGCTCTCGAATTCAAAATTTCCCGGGGGAGCATGCCCCTGGACCCCCCTAAAAATATATTATGATTTCGGCTTCCCCCTTTTCAAAATCCTGGCTACGCCCCTGTATGTAGCAGGCCACTGACCCCACAATTTGTGAGTACGACTGACCTAGCAATGTTCTATGGGTATCAGCCTATTATAATCTGGAGTCAAGACTATTGTGTAGTGGGGGTGCTACATGGTCGACGTTTTCTCGCTTTTCTCCTCGACTATTTACTTTATCAGGAGTATTCGGACGAGAAACTTTTACATAACTTTCGCAGAAAAAGAACTTTTACAGAATTATGTCAAATTATTTGTTTTATATTTTTTACTACTGCAGGCTCGACATTTCAAAGATGGTGCTACGGCTAGAAAACTATTCGAGCTCGCAGAATCCAACAATTATAAAGCTTTCCTCGGACAGAAACCGCTGTCTTTCTAGTACGTGTGATGTATTAACTGACTATACCTACACAAAACCTTAAAGTGCCTATGAAGCGAAAATTATTATTGTCTTAAATGAAAGAACTCTCAAAACGACAACGTAACATCTTTTGCAGATCTTCGTTTCCGTGCCTCGTTGAGATATTTCAATTTTTTTGATATGCAGATTAAACACTTCGACGTCACACGTGTATAATGAGTTATCAGAGAAGGTTCGGTATCTTTGCTATTATAACGAAATCAATTAAAAATCTGTGTCTAATGCTGTATGCGAAATAGACGCACAGGATCGGCTTCGAAGTGATTTCGTTTGATAATATAGCAAAGATATAGAACTTTCTCCGATAACTCATTATACACGTGTGATGTCAAAGTGTTTAATTTGCATATCAAAGAAACTGAAATATCTCAACAACGAAGCACGGAAACGAAGATCTGCAAAAGATGTTACGTTGTAGTTTTAAGTGTTCTTTCATTTAAGACAATAATAATTTTCGCTTCATAGGCACTTTAAATGTTTTAGAATAGTTACTACTGAAACAGTAACTTATTATATGGCTGAGCAACACCGCTGCCAAACGTTTTGCGCATGCGCGACGTCCGAGCTCGCAGCTCAAAAAATAGAGCGGGAAAACATTGAAATATGTGGACTGGTCCGAGAGTCCGGCACAAAAGTTAAAATTATAAGCATACTACCAAAAAGATAAGGTAGGTAATTTGTGCATGGCTTCTTTATCAATATTGTAACATATTCTGAAATGACCCCTTCGTAATTTTCATTACCCTTTTTTAAAACACAAATGATTAGTCGAGTCTTACTTAGTCTTCACTGTCTGGTTGTTGTTGCCACGACTAGTTCCCACGACTAGTTCCCACTTCTCTTGCAATGTTTACCCTAGCAAATTCACGCATGCACAAACGTTTGGCAGCGGTGTTTGGCTGAGCTTGTTTGGTGCCCGCTGATTGGTTCCCTATAACTTAGGCTACGTTTACACGATACCGTACTAATTCGAGACCTGTTCCGAATTTGTCCGGTACCGTGTAAACCACTGATCTCTATATACAACTGGATGGGCCATTGCGCCGGATTTTGCGTGCCAGTTGTATGATGACGTGACCACTACCCAAGATGGCCGCCACTGAAGTTCATAGCTTTCGTATATTGAAAACAGACAAAAAGAGTTATTTTATGAAAATTTAAACGAATGTATATAAGGACACAAGAAGTACTTAATAAGGTTTAAGACGTTAATTTCTTGCATTTGTTTCTGTTACTGAGCTATAAAACCTTTAAATCTCGTTGTTTTTCTTCAGTGCCGACAACGAAGAAACTTAACGATAATATAAACTGAAAAACAGATTATGAAATCTACGAAGAATTCAATTTCAAGTCTGGACGAGGTCTGGGCTGAGTTTATATGCGTTCACAAACTCGATTCTTAGGATTTCGTGGGAGATGATCTTCGGTATACGCAATGTCTACCGATCAGCGGCAGGCATTATTAAAGATGGCAACATTAAAGATGGCAACAGCCGTTATTGCTGCAAATCAACAACCTAAAACTGCATAGATTGCCGTTCTTCACTTCAAGCAAGAGTGCTGACGCCATCACTCTTTAATGGCTCGATTTTATACTGCTTAAGCTCTTTAATTGAAAATGCTTCGGACGATAACAAGTATTTTACTACTAAATAGTAAATGATAGCAATTCGCAGCACTTCACTTTTGATAAAAACTTCTAGTAGTAATCTTAATGCCTTAACAATATTTCGTGTTGTGTACTTGCCATCGTTTGACTGTATTTGTTGTTAAACAGTGAAAACTAAACGAACCGGCATCTGTTGTTTGCTTTACGCGGCTTTTCCGACTCCTCTGGCACTGCACACATAATATTCCTACCCCCGGATAATATGACCGTGCTGACGTCAAGATTGCTTATGCCAGTCAACTTTGGGATTGGGAACAAGTTCTAAGGCCGCAATGCGTCATATGTTCCACTACGTAAAATGGCGGCGACTGACACGAAATGTTTGACTGCTGACCATAGGGAATGGCCTGTCCAGTTGTATATAGAGACCAGTGGTGTAAACGGGGTCTTAGTGTGGCCGAGCTAAGAAAAATTATTGGGATCTGGGGACGGGAATGACGTTTTTTACAGACAGTAAAGTTTTGGCGGGAAATTTCTGAGTTGATTTTTAAAGAAAATAACCGAGTTGTTATATGTATATTTTGTTGAGGAATTTTACATGATAATACGTCCCGGAACATTAGTGTTTCTTTTTTTGAAAGCTGTTTATCTTTAAGCGAGGAAAATAAATGCCTAATAGGTGTAAACAATAAAACATGAAGCGAAGCGAACAAGCTTAAAGCTCGGCAAACTCGGAAACAAGTTTCCGAAACAAGTTTCCGAAACAAGTTTCCGAAACAAGTTTCCGAAACAAGTTTTCGAAACAAGTTTTCGAAACAAGTTTTCGAAACAAGTTTCCGAAACACATTTTCGAAATAGTTTCAGAAACGTTGTTTCATAAACAACTTTGTTTCATGAACTCAATTTCCCGGATTAGAGCACTGGTCTATTTTTTGAAACAAGTTTCGGAAACTTTTTCGAAAATGTGTTTCAGAAACTTGTTTCAGTTTATACCGGACTTTACAGTACAGACAATCACAGACATGCGCACGAAAAAATCAAATGTATTTGTTAAATACATGCATTAATGTTTGTTCATGCATTTCTATTTTAGTGGAAATTTATTGTGTTCTTTGGCACTTTCTGAACACGCGAATACAGTGATGGACGTTTATGATCATCTAGTACCTAAGGTTAGTACGATGTATTGTTATTATTTATATTGTTATTAATTTTATAATCATTTTTATCTGACATCACGGCGGCCATATTGGTTTACCGAAACAATGAAATGGCGGCCATATTGCATGGTGTGCCATCTTTATCCTATGGGAATTTAACGCCATTCTTATCCAAAATTACAGTGATAGATTTACAGGGGGTGCGGGGGGTGCGCACCCCCCTGGCCTTGGCCAGGGGGGGTGCCAATTGCCTTGTCAAATCCAAGTACATTAAAGGACGCATTCATTCAATGTCCGTGTAAACTTCATAGGACCTAGGTATTAGGCATCATAGCAGCTATCTGCTATCATATATAGACCCCTGCCGTAGCTCCCTCAGCGGCGCTCCACCCTGCCTTGATCGCGCCGCAGGCCTGATCTCACTTCGCTCGCTCAGCACCCCCCCCCCCCCCCTACTAGATCAAGCTGGATCCATCACTAATCAAACATTTTGTATTGTTTCACCACCCCAATGGGGCCACCGATCACGTGAGTGAAAACGATCGTGGTTTTGCCGTGGAGGTGTCGGGAGGGGGAGAGGAGAATGGAACGAGTAGAGATGAGAAAGGAGAGGGGAGTAGTGGAGGGGTTTGAGGGGTGGGAGGGTGAGATGGTGGAAAGGGGGATGGTGGAGGAACAATCGGTAGAAGAAAGGAAACGAAGGTAAAATGAGATTTTCCGAATTTATTATATTTTAGTACTTTGTACCCCGAGAGTGGATCTACGTCGAACTCTTCCGTTGTCTTGAAAAAAGCAAGCAACCTCATCGAGCTATCGGTCTCTACAATGGTATGTTGCATACTTTAAAGTGCATATGTAGCGAAAAATATGTTCGGGAGAAACTTTATTTAAAAGAAGTTTTGACGTTATGTATCATACACGAGGAGGAGTGTTTCATCAGGATTTCCAAACACCGCGAAATATATTTCGGCGAAGCCGAAGGTTTTTGAACAAATTTCGAGGTGTTTGGAAATCCTGATGAAACACTCTTCCGAGTGTATGATATAGCTTCTCAAACAAATCAATATTTTAAGAGAAAATCGAGGCGAAAGTTGGCTTAATTTATGTAATTTCTTCCTCCGATATCAAAATATCCGTCTCGGTACTGATTTCGTTCATGAAGTTAGAAAGATTGACGTTTGCAGCTCTTCCATATCTCACTTCGTTCTTTAGATATTGAGATTTGCGTGATATGCAAATAACATCACTTAGACGCAGTGCTTCCCCTTTTTATTTGCATAGCCCAGTCACTATGGGGGAGGGTTTAGATAAACAAGAGAAACAAAGAACTTTTGCAAAGAAGGCTAATAATATCTGACCCCTCCCCCCATGGTGACAGGCCCATGGAAGGAAATTTCCTTGCAAAGTGGAAGCACAGCTTAGACGTCACACTGTAAATGACTCGTTGCAAAATCATGTCTATTCCTGCAATAATTCAAGTAAATCACTTGAAACTTTTCATGTATAGTATCCTGCGATACACAGAAGCACATGCACAGTTAAAAGTGATCTCAAATTGATATTCAAGCTTCTCCAACAAGTCATTATACAGCGTGACGTCTAAGTGATGTTATTTACATATAAAACAAGTCTCAATATCTCCGTTCGTTCGTTCGTTCGTTCGTTCGTTCGTTCGTTCGTTCGTTCGTTCGTTCGTTCGTTCGTTCGTTCGTTCGTTCGTTCGTTCGTTCGTTCGTTCGTTCGTTCGTTCGTTCGTTCGTTCGTTCGTTCGTTCGTTCGTTCGTTCGTTCGTTCGTTCGTTCGTTCGTTCGTTCGTTCGTTCGTTCGTTCGTTCGTTCGTTCGTTCGTTCGTTCGTTCGTTCGTTCGTTCGTTCGTTCGTTCGTTCGTTCGTTCGTTCGTTCGTTCGTTCGTTCGTTCGTTCGTTCGTTCGTTCGTTCGTTCGTTCGGAATCAACATATAGGCACGACAACTTTTGGTCATGAGTTGAAAATCTTTATGTAGCCAGGTGATCTGACCGTGAGGGAAAGGCCTGGAACTAGCAACCTAATAGAAATCCATTTTGCTGTATTGAATAACTTATTTCTTTCATTTTCCTTTATCAAACTGGTTGAAACTTTGTATTTATGTTCAGTGTTGAAAATGATAAGTCTATGCTAAATTTGGGAACAAAATAAAGTATATTTCACGAGATATTAAATAGTTTAATTCGAAAAATGGATTTCTATTTGACAACTAGTCCCAGTCCTTTTCCGTGTTTTCAGATCACCTGGAGTTGAGACAGACGGTCAGGACTTTTTAACGCCGCTCTTTCCTTACTCTCAACCATTATTTATTTAATTTTTATGTAGACATCAAGCAACACCGTGTTAATATGACAGTGTATACATGTCGACGTGTTGTCTCGTGTTTTAGTGTAAAGCTAGCCAAGGAGGTAGGCAAAACGAACTTTTTCTCTTTCAGGCAGTTAAAGTGCTTATGAAACGAATATTAAAGTTGTCTTATGTAAAAGAACAAGCACTTAAAATGACAGAATAACATATTTTTCAGTTTTTTGTTTCCTTGCTGCAAATTAAACATTTTGACGTCGTACGTGCATATTGAGTTATCGGAGAAGGTTAGATATCTTTTCTATTATCAAACCAAATTAATTCGAAGGAAGCGTGTGGATGTGTTTCGCTCACAACACCAAACATGTAGATTTTCAAGTGATTATTATATTTGATAATGGCAAAGATATAACTTTTATCGATAACTCATTATGCACGTATGACGTTAAAATGTTTAATTTGCATATCAAACAAACTAAAATATCTCAAGAACGAAGCAAGGAAGCGAAAACCTGCAAAAGATGTTACTTTGTCATTTTAATGAGGTGATGCAATAATCAAGGTTAACTTGGGGTTAAAGGTCAAATGGGGAGAATCAGCGTGAGAGCGTTCGATAACTAAAGGCGCATTGGCCAGCAAGGAGTCATTACACCTTTGGCTATTTGGAAAGTTTTTTCGGTGTGATAGGTGCAGACATGCAATGGTGGTCAGGTCAAGGGTGGAATTCGACACGTAGTGTTGGGACCTGAATCCAAGTAACAACAAATCGCAGCATATCCTGTAGTCATGTCCATCACAATCCACAAGGGTAAGTATAGTGACTGCAGATGTTAAAGTGTTCTTTGAAATAAGACAAACTTAATTTTCGTTTCATAAGCTCTTTAAGGCGATTGTCAGTGTTTATCCTGTACCTATATTAAAGTTCTTTTATTAAAGTATTTTTTTGTTTGTTTTTTTCTCACTGATTATTTTTATTTAGCACTTGCCGGATTATATCAGAGTTTTGGAGGAAATTTTTCAATGGATGGAATTCTTTGATGTCGAGTAGGTGTAGCTGAGTTGTGACACAGTGCAGGATTTTTTTTTGTTTGTCTTTTATGAATTGTTTTTGTTTTGAATTGTGTTTCAGGACAGATAATTTTATGATGAGTCAACTCATACGAATTTATTGTCTGAATGGTCAGCTGGATATCGCTTGGTAATATACTTTTTTACACCCTTATCTCTCGTTTATCGTTATCTGAATTACATAGATAAGAAACAATCTTTAATTCAGTT
This sequence comes from Corallium rubrum, assembly GCA_964035015.1. NCBI lineage: Eukaryota > Metazoa > Cnidaria > Anthozoa > Scleralcyonacea > Coralliidae > Corallium > Corallium rubrum. The sequence goes on from OZ036007.1 coordinate 11,388,068, forward strand.
AAAGTGCCTATGAAGCGAAAATTATTATTGTCTTAAATGAAAGAACTCTCAAAACTACAACGTCACATCTTTTGCAGATCTTCGTTTCCATGCCTCGTTGTTGAGATATTTCAGTTTCTTTGATATGCAAATTAAACACTTTGACGTCATACGTGTATAATGAGTTATCAGAGAAGGTTCAGTATCTTTGCTATTATCAAACGAAATCAATTAAGAACCTGTATGTCTAACGCTGTATGCGAAATAGACGCACAGGATCGGCTTCGAAGTGATTTCGTTTGATAATAGCAAAGCTATAGAACTTTCTCCGATAACTCATTATACACGTGTGATGTCAAAGTGTTAATTTGCATATCAAAGAAACTGAAATATCTCAACAACGAGGCACGGAAACGAAGATCTGCAAAAGATGTTACTTTGTAGTTTTGAGAGTTCTTTCATTTAAGACAATAATAATTTTCGCTTCATAGGCACTTTAAGAAGTGCAACTTTGTTGCGTTGTAAGTTGGAAACTTTCAATGCAACTTTGTTGCGTTGTAAGTTGAAAACTTTCAATGCAACTTTGTTGCGTTGTAAGTTGAAAAGCGGTGTTGCACGTGTTACCACCCACCGCAAACATATTCAATCTACAACAATGATTTTGTTGTAGATTGGAAAAATTATTGAAAAATGTAGACTCCAGTGCTACTTGCTGCGACATGCTGATTCAACTTGCAAGGAAATCATTGTCGCACAACAATGATTTTGTTGTTGCAAGTTGAAACAGCATGTTGCAGCAAGTAGAACTGGATTCTACATTTTTCAACATTTTTTTTCAACATGCAACAAGATCATTGTTGCGTGACAATGTTTGAGGTGGGTGGTAATACGGCAACAACGCTTTTCAACTTGCGACGCAACAACGTTGCAGCAATTTGTTGTTCGTATTACTTCACCTTTGAAAGAAGATTCGTTGAATTTAAAAGTTTGTAATTATAACTTGCACAACGTTTGTTATATTATTGCAGGGGGAAAATGGAAACATTTGCTGAAAAGAATTTCGTTCCAACGTAAGTGCATGATTAAAGTGACAGTTGGTTTGGCCTACAATCAGTGACAACTTGGGACACTTCGTGTTTGTAGGTTAACTTAATACATTTTACATTTTTTCTCGTGATAGAGTTTATCCCTCCCTTTACAATGTTGACTTGGAAGTAAGGGTCGCTGTGAACGTGAAAATTAGCGCTAAATAGTCACCAACATTGAACAGGGGGGCCGGGGGAACATAAAACGGAAAATGTCGCGTTTTAAGTTGAAGTGTCCCAACACTTTTGTCATTGATTGTAGTTTATTAGAAATATGAAAATAAAGTGTATATGAAATAAAAATTATGTTTGTCTAAAATGACAAAGTAGCACCTTATACAGTTTTTCCATATCTCACTTCGTTCTTGAAAAAATAAAATTGATAATTTTACTATAACTGACTTATGCAGTGTGACGCAGGGACGTAGCCAGGATTTTGAAAGGGGAGGGGGGGGGGGGGGGGGGGGGGAAGCCGAAATCAAAATAAATTTTTCGGGGGGGCTGGGGGCATGCTCCACCGGGAAATTTTGAAATCGAGAGTCGCTGAAATGCCATTTCCTGGCTTTTGGAGGAAGATTT
>OZ036007.1:11392210-11394710 GCA_964035015.1 Corallium rubrum
TTCTTTTTTGTTTTTTTACAGCTACAATATCGATCAGCTGTTTTCCAGGCTTCCCAGCCGGCATTCGTCGGAATAGTGTGTTATTTCCCCGACAAACGACTGTGGTATTCTGGCTACCAAGTATCCTCTTGAAACTAGGAATTGTAAACGTGTTTCTCTGCTACAGACTTCTTTGCTTTCATATGGGAACACCAGGAAAGACGTTTGAAATACTTAAAGGGGCAGTAAGACGGAAAATCTTCTATTCAATCTTGATTTTATCTAGAAGTACTTTCCGTATGAGGAAGTATAGCGTTCTTATTAAAGTGCCTATGAAGCGAAAATTATTGTCCTAAATGAAAGCTCAAAGCGACAAAGTAACATCTTTTGCAATCTTCGTTTCCGTGCCTCGTTGTTGAGGTATTTCAATTTTTTTTGATATGCAAATTAAACACTTTGGCGTCACACGTGTATAATGAGTTATCAGAGAAGGTTCGGTATCTTTGCTATTATCTAACGAAATCAATTAAAAATCTGTATGTCTAATGCTGTATGCAAAATAGACGCACAGGATCGGCTTCGAAGTGATTTCGTTTGATAATAGCAAAGATATAGAACTTTCTCCGATAACTCATTATACACGTGTGATGTCAAAGTGTTTAATTTACATATCAAAGAAACTGAAATATCTCAACAACGAAGCACGGAAACGAAGATCCGCAAAAGATGTTACCTTGTAGTTTTAAGTGTTCTTCCATTTAAGACAATAATAATTTTCGCTTCATAGGCACCTTAAAGTGCCTGTCTCACGTTTGGGGATTTTACATATTCGTAATATTTGGGTCTTCTTGAGAAAAATCATAATGTATCTTGTCAGCCGAAAATTTCATCTTCATGGAGTTTTTCGCTGTCAAAGTTACCGGATGTGATGTCACAAGAGGTGTTCCAAACCAGTTTTCTTTTGTTACTTGCCACAAAAGTGCCTCTTGTGACATCACATCCGGTAACTTTGACAGAAAAATGAAAGATGAAGATGAAATTTTCGGCTGACAAGATATACTGTGATTTTTCTCAGGAAGACCCAAATATTACGAATATGTAAAATCCGCAAAAGTGAGATAGGAACTTTAAATCAATATCTCATCATGTTCCAGAGATATTCAGGTTTTTGTAACACGCAAATGAGATGCCTTATGATGTCATCTACTCGACACATATCAAACAAACTTCCCCAAATGAGGAATATATCAAGCAATAATTGTGTACATTGCAATGTACCATTCACATTAGAACAATTACTTCAAAGTTTCTGCACAATCGACCTACTATTTCCGTAGATATTCCTCCTTTACGGAATTAGTGGAGTAGGCGACGTCATAATGTATCTTATTTGCATTTTTTTAAAACCCAAATATCTTTGGAGATGCGAAATTGAAAAAGCTACTCTTAATTTTTAAAACACTTCTAAATAAGATCACAATTGAGATATACAATTTTGGCGTCTTGTTACTGCCCCTTTAAGTATAGAAATACTTAAGTTGACGCGCCGCGGTTAATACACATTAGTTTTATGAAGATGTATTGTTATATAGCTAGAGTTTCATTGGATGCAACGATGACTGTCATTGGTTGGTTTGTGATCACATGACCTTAGCTAAATTTCAATGTCTACCGAGCGGGCAATATATAATTGAGAACTTATTGCCTGCTCGGTCAATAAGTTTTCAATTGTTGCCCGTTAGAACTTTGAACTCTTCACGGCATCCTATCAACAAAAGCTTGTTTGGTACGAAAAAAAGAATATTTATAGGTCTTCAAAGCACGTGTGAAGATTAACTGGAGAAATGTATTGCTGTTCTTTTGTTCTGAGACTCATATTTGTTTGGTTGAAGTGAAATTACGGAGCCAGGCGAAATGTTTTGGTAAGTCTTAGCGTTTGCCTTTTGTGTACTTTCCCTTGATAAACGTCGAAATTATTCAGCGAAACTCAAGCTATATAACAAAACACTTAATGTCTGATCCCTCGGGAAACAGTTAGTTTTGTTTTCCCTCGAGTCTCGATGTTTCCCTCAACTTCGTCTCGGGAAATATCAAGACTCTCGGGAAAACAAAACTGTTTCCCTCTGGAGCAGACATTAAGTGTATATTATTACATCATTAGCTTTTGAAATACATTATATATGTATATGTAATATACCGTACAGACTTTATCGACGAAATAAAGATTATAATTGTTATTATATTACTGTAAAAACTGGTTGAAAAAAATAATGTAATTGTTTGCCTTAGCTGCATTCATTTGGCTAATTTTTAATTCTTGTATAACATTTCGGTTATTTTGACTAAAGCGATAAAGTGAATATGAGATTTCACATATTTAAAAGATAGTGCTTCTGAAAGTTTTTAAACTTTTCAATTTTGAGAACGTTCAGTACATTTTACTCTGATGAACAGCTCCGCTTGAATATTCCGTCATCAAAGCTAATCTCGGCATTTTACAACATTTTCATTTTGTTCTATC